>JAWWMW010099980.1:0-11018 GCA_035048345.1 Echeveria elegans
AACTAGGGGTGACCTAGTGTCGAACCCAAGGGAACGGTTGAAACTCGGTGAGCTAACTATCAAGACACTGAAGCAGTTCTGACTTATTTTTGGGGGTTTCAAAATGTTGATTTGGTGACAAATTGTTTTGTGGTATGTAACTAATTAAAAAGGAGATGGCAAGGGTATGGCTTATCCTACCATACTCGCGACCGACGTTTTGGGACTTTGATTAATTAATAAAAATGATGTTTAAGGTTTGGGTTTAAGTAGGATTAGTAATACACAATACATGTTACATCTCCCTGGTCAGATTTTGACATAACAAGTCTTGTGTAACATATAAGACGGTGAATAACACGTGCACCAAGTTATTACCATAGAATCTACCTCTGTTAGCCGCAGTGGTCACTTATAGGCTAACTTTAGTAGATACTCTCTAAACTAATCTTTCGTCGTTTCATAGCCGCAGCGGTCACTTATAGGCTACTTCCCGACTAAAGGACATCTTAACCTCGTACAATACTACCTGACACTTTCGGTGAACAACTAGCCTGGGTTCATCCATTGGGATTCTTCCCCGAATTATAGTACTCATAGGTTTTCATCAATATGGAACACCAAATACTCATCAATTGGGCATAGGCTAAGTGCACTTGTATAACCTTTAATTATCCATAAAGCGTATGATAAATCCCTTTTTAATCGATCGTAAGTAGATAGGGATTGTCATCCCCTCACCATCAAAGGCGACTACTCACTCATATCGAGGGAGTACTGATTCATACTGAATGTAAAAGTCGAAAATAAAATAAGCGTAATGAAAAGGTGAAGAAGAACTTGAATTCTAACTAAAATTGCATAAAATAAAGTAAGTAATACATGTGTGTACGGAGAGAGTTTTGGAGTGAAGAACAGACTAAATTCTACAGAAATCGGAACTATTTTGAAGCTGGGTGAGGCTCTATTTATAGGGAAATCGAGACTTTTCGATTTCAGTAATCCAAGGGTCGGAATCTGTTTCAACCAAAATCATCCTCATTTCGATCTCCTGGAATGTCTTCATAATGTCGACACCTTATCTTCATTTGAATGGATCACCTCCTTCCCGTCCGAGTCAGCAAAAGTGCTGAACACAAAATTTGTAGATAAGGTGATAAGCTTTCCAACACACTTTACCTTATCCGATTAGAATCACGGATGCATCCTGGGAGCTCTTCCAAGATCAGGAGGTCCAACTCTTCGTCTTCCTGGGCAGGAATCTGTTTCGGTCAAAACAGATGTGTCTCGACCAAAACACTTTCCTTTCTTTTCTGTCTTGATTGAATTGGTGCCGTTTCGGTCGAGGTGGTAGGATGGATTTTCCTTTCTTTGATCACTTCTTTTTCGACCGAAATAGGTGTATTTCGGTTGAGATACTCCTTGGATGGTTTTGATGCGTTTTTGCTTGCTTTTCTTCGTTATTTGCTCTGTTTTATTCTGAGCTTCCGTTTTGGCTGCAATACATGTTTTATGCCTGAAACTACAACATAAGAGTGAAGTACGAGTTCATTTGCACAAATCATACTACAATTCCCTACAATTCGTTGTATAAAATTAGACAATTTGAGCACCGATCAACCTTCGTACTCGAGTCCTTGTCCTTCGATATGTCGTTCAATTTCATCTCTTTCTTCAATCTCACTAACGCCTCATTCTTGTTTTTGGGCAACTCAATCAATCAATACAGGGCATGTAATCCGCCAAAATTGAAACCATATTATGCGACTGAATATTGATGTCCTCAACGAATTTGTGCATTCCTGTTTATAAACCAAATTTGTAAAAGTCTTGACTTTTGTTTTGAAACTATTTTGAGTTTAGTTTTAGAAAAAAATTCATTCATTTTCAACTTCTAAACTTTTTTCGAAACTCAAACCTTCCTCTTAAGCTTGGTTTGAAATATTTTTTCCAAAACTTTTTTATGTGACACAAACACTTAATTGAACCAACTTAACACTCAATTGAAACAATCTACACTCCACCACCACCACTTCCGGTCAACCACCGCCGACCACCACCGGACGCTGCCACCACCATCGCGACGAACCACCACCATCACCACCAACCGCCGCCGGCCGCCGATCGGAAGTTGTGGTGGTCAGTCGAAAGTTGTGGTGGGCGGCCGGAAGTTGTGGTGGTGGTCGGCCGGAAGTTGTGGTGCCTGCCCGAAAGTTGTGCTGGTCGGCCGAAGGTTGTGGTGGCTGGCCGAAAGCTGTGGTGGTCGTTCAGAAGTTGTGGTGGCCAACCGGAAGATATGGTGGCTGGTCGGAAGTTGTGGTGGCGATGGGGGCGACGGTTGATAGAACGTATTTATACGGTCCATTTAGTCAATAATTTCCGTCTTTTAAATATAATTTCGCTATGGAATACTGCTTTTTGGTGGTGTTTACGTATGCATGTATATTTGGACCACACAGAATAAAAATAGCACTAATCAAGCTTGTTAAGGAGTTACAGGCATCAAGCAGTGCGAAGCGGAAGGAAAGCTGCTATTCTGAGGAGCACGCGGACCTTCGAGGATTTTAGCACGCGGACCTCGTATGTCGTCGTAGGAGTCCACGTGAATGGCCCGAAGAAGCAATTCTGTTCAGTTTACCACGCGGCCGGCCCTTAATTTGTCTACACGGACCATCAAGGAATTTCCGTAAATTCCTTAAAGGTCTGCGTACCTTAATTTACAAAAGGTCCGCGTGCTCGGTCTAGGGCCGACCCAAATGAAGCCCAGTACACAAATAAAACGTGAGGAAAGAAGAGAGGCAGCAGCGGAGCACATGAGGCGAGCACGGCGTCCGAGAAAGGAGAGTGGCGGCTGGCAGGCTGTGCGGATCCCGAGGAAGGCAGACTGCACAAAATTCCAGAAGATGGCAGCCTTTTGTAGTACAAATTGGACAGTTTGGCACAGACAACAGAGACAGATTTTACAGCTAGTTTTGCACTGTCTTTTCCACCAGTTTCAGTCCATTCCTATACATAAAAATACCTTGTTTTTATCAGTTTTGCACCAGATTTTCACCAGCTCTTGGGATTAATTTGTGAAGCTTTTTGGATCGGATTGGAAGGGATTTTCACAGTAGAAATTGTACAGTAAAATCATTCCCTTGTACTTTCTTTATATTCTCAATTTGTGTAGTATTTTCACTGGATTATTATCAATCATTCATGTCATCAATCGAAATTATTCTACAGTAAAATCATTCACTACTCAAACTATCAGGAATTTTTGGAAATTCCTGAAGGTCCGCGTACCTAAATGCTGAAGAGTCCGCGTACCCCCCTGGGGCATATTCTGAATCAGGTCGCATTTCTCAGCCATTGCCATTTCCTACTGCACTAGAGAAGCCTATGAAGGATAGGGAATTGGATGAGGAATTGTTGAGACTTTTTGACAGAGTAGAAATCACAATTCCACTCGTAGACGCTATCAAACATATACCTAAGTATGCAAAGTTCTTGAAAGAACTGTGCACTACGCAAAGAGGGGATTTGAAGGCTGAACAAGTAAATCCAAAACAAAATATTTCAGCAATTTTTAGCTGCGACATTGAACCAAAGTGTGAAGACCAAGGTACGTTTTTAATTTCCTGCATTATTGGTAACACACGTGTGAATCACTGCATGCTTGATTTAGGATCAGCTATTAATGTTATACCCTATTCACTATATCATACTTTGCAATTGGGTCCCTTGCAACCCACTCATTCTATTGGCCTGCTTGCTAACAAATTGTGTACAAAACCTAAAGGTGTTCTTGTTGATGTTATGGTACATGTGCAGGATTTAGAGTTTCTTGCAGATTTTTATGTCCTTAGAAATGATCCTAAACAAAGGAATGAAGATGAGCAGATTATACTTGGACGTCCTTTCTTGGCAACTGCAAAGACCAAGATTAATTCATGGAATAGGAAAGTAACAATGCAAGCGCAAGGAAAGAAGGTATCATTTAACAATTATGATTGTAAACATGGCCCACCTGGCATTGCAGGAAAAAGTATGATAAAAGGCGACCAAAAGGGCATTAGCAAAACTGAGACATTCAACAAAGAAAATATCAGTGAACTTGAACTCCAAGAGGTTAACA
Source organism: Echeveria elegans (assembly GCA_035048345.1). Lineage (NCBI taxonomy): Eukaryota > Viridiplantae > Streptophyta > Magnoliopsida > Saxifragales > Crassulaceae > Echeveria > Echeveria elegans. Next base: position 4,100 of record JAWWMW010099980.1, read on the forward strand.
AAAGCAAGGAAAAATCAGGGCGCACTGTCTATGAACCTGGAGAAGTCATTGAAAGAACAAAAGAAGATCATGCACAAACAAACAAGTATGAATTAACTGTGATAAAAGTTTGTGAACTTGCAAAACTTGTTCCAAACGAAATGCAGGATACAAAGAGTGAGTTGAAACCGATGAGGAAAAAAAAGAAACATACTCTTTAGTGGAAAAACAAAGTTGACAGTGTTTAGGAAGAAGAGACCAGACAAAGAGTTTGAGATGAAAGCGCCACCAATCTGAAAATGAGGCACAAAATCGTCGAGCGAACGACGTTAAAAAAGTGTGCTCCTCGGGAGGCATCCCGAGTAGGTAAATTAAACACATTTATGCTTGTTTTCAATTATTTTGAGTCATGTAAAGAGATGCAATGATATGATACTTTGAAGAGGTGTATTCAGAATTTTTTGCAGGTGAAGAAAACTTTAGCATCAAATTACCACGCGGCCGCCATTTAATTATGGTACGCGGACATTAAAGGAATTTCAGGAAATTCCTTGTAGGTCTGCATAGGGAAATTCCCTTGAGGTCTACGTGCCCCTCAGGGCCAGTCTGAACATTTTGCTCACCTGAGCGCTAGTGAAGTACCTTGTCTACTTGCATCTTTACAAATTAAATTAGTGTTTGTGTGTTTGTTTTTATCACATGATTCTCATCTTCAATTTTTGAATTTTACCATGGGGACAAGGTGATGTTTAAAAGTGTGGGGTGGGGGAATTTAGGTCGAGTCGGCATATTTAGTCTTAAACTATTGCATGCATTTTTAGGTGTATAATTTTTCGATTTAGCATGATTATACAGTGAAAAGTGACACGGTTTATAAGGCTGAATGAGTAATCATGATCTATTTAATGATGCGATGTGAATGAATCGATGTTTTGTGTGCTCTTTTGGACTGAAATAATTCAGAATGTGGATTTATGTTTTAGAGAGATATGACATTGATTTGAAGGCTCTTAGGATCACGTACATTATATACTAAATTGGGGAGTTTGACACTCCAAGTCAAGGGACAGATTAAATGGGATTCGGAGAATTGGAAGCTCGGTCAATGCAAAGCATGGCAAGACAGAGAGAACGAACTGTCTTCTCCTTATTTGATTTTGCAGGAAAGGGTGAGCGAATGTAACGCTTAGCCTAACTTGTGAGAAAGGAAAGGGAGAGAGCGGGACGCGTCCCATAGCTGCTATTTGGAGGCTATGATTGGGACGGTTCATCTAAAAAGAAAAAGGACATGGAAATTATCAAGAAAAATAATTAATCGAGCTGCGTAAAGTCTTTAGACAAAACAAAGTGAGAAAGTTTATTATGAGATGACCAACAAGAAATTCAAAACCGAAGAAGTTCAAAGAAGTAAGTCCCTTGGGTTGGATTTATTATGTGTCAAAGAAAGCAATTTCAGTATGGAAATGTACTTGAGAATTTGAGCTAACAGACGAAGACAAGAGTCTAAAAGGAACTATCTCCATAGTCATCTATTCAAACCCATTTCGGTTCAAGAGGTACATGATATGTTAGTTAATTTCATTGACCATTGTTATATTGAGGTTGCGCATAGCATTGTCTTGAGTGATTTCTTCGTAACATGAGCATGATTATATGAATATAAGTGTGTGTCTAGGCTTAGTGATTGTTCGGGACGAACAAGAATAAGTGTGGGGTGATTTGATATAACGTATTTATACAGTCCATTTAGTCAATAATTTCCGTCTTTTGAATATATTTTCGCTATGGAATACTGCTTTTTGGTGGTGTTTACGTATGCAGGTATATTTGGACCACACGGAATAAAAACAGCACTAATCAAGCTTGTTAAGGAGTTACGGGCATCAAGCAGTGCGGAGCGGAAGGAAAGAAGCTATTCTGAGAAGCACGCGGACCTTCGGGGATTTTAGCACGCGGACCTCGTATGTCCGCGTAGGAGTCCGCGTGAATGGCCCGAAGAAACAATTCTGCTTAGTTTAACACGCGGCCGGCCCTTAATTTGTCTACGCGGACCATCAAGGAATTTTCGTAAATTCCTTAAAGGTCCGCGTACCTTAATTTTCAAAAGGTCCGCATGCTCGGTTTGGGCCGGGCCCAAATGAAGCCCAGTGCACAAATAAAACGTGAGGAAAGAAGAGAGGCAGCAGCGGAGCGCATAAGGCGAGCACGGCGTCCGAGAAAGGAGAGAGACGGCTGGCATGCTGCGTGGATCCCGAGGAAGGCAGGCTGCACAAATTTCCAGAAGATGGCAGCCTTTTGCAATACAAATTGGACATTTTGGCACAGACAAGAGAGACAGATTTTACAGCTAGTTTTGCACTGTCTTTCCACTAGTTTCAGTCCATTCCTATGTGTAGTATTTTCACTGGATTATTGTAAATCATTCATGTCATCAATCGAAATTATTCGTTCAGTAAATATGTCTCGTAGTAGCTAAATTCAATATCATTTTGGGGCATGTGATTGTGACTTGTTGATGTGAGATTTATACATGATTTAAATACATATGAATTATCTTTGTTTTTTGCGCGTGAATGCATATTTTAATTGTTTATTGTGCGTAGCCTAGCGGTGAAACACAGTAAGAAATTATTGTATGATATGTAGAAATTGTATGATAGTAATGAAGCCTAGCGGTGGAAGGATTATTGTGTTTTGTCTACATGTTCGTTATATTTATTTGATACTCTAGCGGGTAATAGTAGATTGAACATTTAAATTGCATAATTCTTTAGCGAGATTATTTAATTAGAACAGTGAGTGTATTTCTTTAGCGAGAATATGTTGGTTGTATTTCTAGCGAAAACAACTATTTAATTTATTTGTATTTCATCTAATTGAATCAAGCATTATTTATCACATGACCATTGCCTTGAACTGATTTCTTAATTTGCATAGTAAAATCATTAGTATAATTTATATTGTTTTGTGGTGATAACGAACAATCTTTGACAAAACCCCTTGTAGGAATTAGTTTTAGCTTTAGTTTGCAGAAAATAATACGAATTCGACTCATTGCTTTCTTTTGGGTTCGACTCTGCTTACCACATGCTAAGTGTCTAGCAGGTACTATAAATATCAATTTGGCACGCAAAGTCTGGATGGATCAGTTTGTAAATTTACCGCATACCAGGTCACCGTCACTGGATGGATCAGTTTGTCATCTAGTGTGATGGGTCATGGGAGTTTACAAACTAACGTGGGGGCTTCAGTGCTGTGGCCGCTGTGGGTACTATAAGCGCGCTGTGGGAGTTTTTCAGCTCTGGAAAGCGAACTGCATAGTATCCATGCAGGTCTTATACTAGCAAATGACATGCGACTTCCGGAAGTGGTTCTTGCATCGGATAGTATTGAGGCAATATGGGCAATACAAAGTGGCTGCTGCCTTTCAATCCAAACGGCAACCATTGCGTCTGCATGCCTACAACTCTTGTTGGCCAACCCCAGATGACATATTGCGCATGTGCTGTGGAAGCATAATCGATGGGCTGACTGCCTCGCGACAAAGGCTAAAACCATGGAGTGGGAATGGCTGAACAGACAGGCTATTCGTAGAGTACTCTCAGGGATCGTGAATGGATAACTCGGGCAAAATCCTTCTCGGGCCTCTATGCAATTCGTCACCAATCATTATGTCACCAACTGTTGTAAACATGCGCCAATACTCTGGCCATGTTTGTTGTTTTTTTGGTTGTACCTGATCAGTTTGTTTTATGTCTATTATTTAGGCACATGTCCGCATGCATTTTTCACTTATATCATTTAAATACGGTCATATTCCACACTTATATTGCTATTTCAAGACTAAAACACATTTTCCATCAATTATAGAGGCTTGGAGCAAAACAAAGCAAAATGAAGATTATTCGAGTAAAAAGACCAAAACAAATACTCAAAACAGCAAACCTCGACCGAGAGGATGATCCCGAGTGGAGCCAAGAAATCCAGATGATGAGTCTCGGCCGAGTCTCGACCGAGATTACTACATGCTCTCGGCCGATAGGTGCATTCTCGACCGAGAGAGCCTCAGACCGAACTTGGCAATTCTGACCTTCCCAACTTTGAAAATTTCCACAGAAAGCATTTGGTGTCCGATCAAAACGAAATAAATTGCTTTGGAAAGAAGACTCAAAATCCTACAACTTTCATGTTTACGTCAAATATCTATTTAGACGTCAAGGAGTCATCCAATTGAACTAAAGTGAACCGTCTACACTAAACTGAAGAGGTTGCATTGAACCAAGATGATGTGGCCAAAATCAGATTTGTATCACACAAATATCTGATGGAATATTACAAATTAAAAGATAAAAGGGAAAGCCAAATGGAATACATTCAAGGAGCCTTCTATGGAAAGAAGAATTATAAGAAAATAAGGAAAAAAGAATTATAAGAAAATAAGGAAATATTACATTGAATATTCCATTTAAGCATCATGGAGAGATTGAGCTCATTATGAGAAAAGGTCAAACCGTGTGGACTAAGGCATCAAATGAATATGGAAAGGAAAGAAGATACAAGAAAGAAAAAGAGAAATACACTTACCAAAATGAGCTCCAAACACACTTAAAGGGTTCGAATTACCTTCTTTGGAGTTTGAAACTTTCATTTCTTACTTCATTTTGGACGTGCTCTCCACACTTTCCCTTTTACCACATTGCGGTCAGATTCATGCGACATTTCGGTGACATTTTGAAGATAAAATTGAGCAATTCTAAATTTTACTTCTTTTGTATTCATTTTAATTCAAACATGTATTGTTATTCATTCAACATGAGTGAGTAGTTTTGTTTGATGACAAAGGTCTAGTGGATCCTTGAATACTTGTGGATTATTGAATGAATTTTATATACGCTCTATTAACAAAAATTGATTTAGTTTGGAGTATTTGACTTACGTTTGTATGATGCATGTTAGATGTTGTATTTGATGTCAATAAAATGTTTACTACAAATTCATATAAGTAATTTAATCCTATGACCAACCAGGGTAAGACGAGCTAGTATTGTAACCAACCAGGGCGATATTAGTACCTTATTAAGTCAAATGCTTATTTAAAACGTGATTGTAGAAGGATTGTAACCAACCAGGGCGATGCTTGTTACAGGAACGATACGAGTCTAACTTATAACGTTTTCAATTGAATTAGTAAAAACTCTACCGATGATACTAAGAAATTGATCTCTACGATTAATAGTTCAACAGTCATACCAGTGAGAATTGTTATCGTCTTATAATTTGTACTTATGTATGCATTTAAACAGTCATACCAGTGAGATTTGCATTATATATTTACATTGCTAGAATTGTTTGAATCAAACATTGATCAAAGAACAATGTATACCTTTAATTTCATAAATCATTCGATTTATTCCACGAGTATTTAGGGCGAAGCTTTTCCCTAGTCATGTGCTTTTAATTAATATTTTACAACAACATTTTCTACCAACTAAAATATTTATAAACCTCCTGCAATCATTAGAACTAATTCGTGGCTACTTAGTTTGACAGACAGAAACCTAGCCGTTCTCTTGGGTTCGACACCAGGTCGCCCTAGTCCTTAAAAATTCTTTGACACACACTCGGAAGCGCACTGCACAGCAGACGTCAGTACCCCGTCTTCCATATCGAAAAAAGTTTTGTTTTGTTTTGACTTCAAGTAGTTGTTTACTGTTTGTATAAGTTTGTATAAGTTGGACGTCGAATGCACATGTTTTGATGTGAAAAGATAGCTAGATGAATAGATTTTAATAATGATAGATGTATGAAATGAATACTCATGTGTAATCAACGGGAAAAATGTCAATTAAATTCCCAACTTTTCGGTTTTGCCCATTCAAATCCCCAACTCAAACTTGCCCATTTATATGTCGTACTTTCCATTGACTGCACCCTTAATTCATAAACTTATGTTGACTTGTCCATTTAGGGCATCAGTTGACTGCTAAATTGACTTAACGACATGTCTATATTGGGCAAAGTCAACATAAATTAGGTATTTTTTGAAAATAAACTGAGAAGTTTGGGCTTTTTTATTTATTTATTTTAGCTGTGGATTTAAATGGTCAAATCTTAGAAGTTGAGGATTTAAAAGGAAGTTTTCCCAAATATCAACATACAATCTTGCTGTTTTATCGTAACTTTAAATTTGTCTTCAACTTTTTTATCATAATTTTTCTTTTCTGTTAAAAAAACTACGCACAGGTTGGACTGTGCAATGAGTATTAGTTACTAATGATCCATTTGTCATCCCGATAAGATTGCGATGAATAGACGTTTGTTGTCTCCCATTACAAATCTCTTTTGATTCACGTGTCATTGATTATGATGTCTTCAACTTGGATATTCAAATCTAAATACAACCTTAACACGTCTGAGTTGGGACAAGATGATTTTTTGAAACGACGTTTCTCGCCTCGCTTTTGAAATCTCTTTTAAATCATTTTTCATGTATCTCTATTTGATCCCCCCTTAAACTTCTCAATGTTTCTCGCTCCACATTGTAATTTTAAAATAATGACACATTAGTTATTAATTGTAAATGCAGAGCAAATATAGAATATCTATTTGACCATGGATATATTATATATTACTAGTCGCGCTCCTGCTGTTTTGACAGGAATTTTTTTTCTTGTCATTATTCGATTTTCATCAAGCTTTGCAGCTTCACACTCAACTTTTAACTTTAAATTTTAAATTTTAAATATTTAAATTTTAATTTTTTAATTTTTAATTTTTAAATTTTTAAATTTTAATTTTAATTTTTAAATTTTAAATTTTAATTTTTAATTTTTAATTTTTAATTTTTAATTTTTAATTTTTAGTTTTTAGTTTTTAATTTTTAATTTTTAATTTTTAATTTTTAATTTTTAATTTTTAATTTTTAATTTTTAATTTTTAA
>JAWWMW010099999.1:0-11014 GCA_035048345.1 Echeveria elegans
AGGAGAATGTTCCTGGCTTCATCTTCTTTAGGCTTCCTTTTAAGAGGCTTGACCTCCCAGACCTTGTTGAGATCGCCCACATTCATCTCAAAAACCCTAAAATTGATACAAAGGACCGAAATACCAGTTAGACATCACGTCCCTGGCGACTCGAAACCCTAGATGGGATTTTAATTCGACTCCGCTGGCTGCAGCGGGATTTGATACGATTTTACTGGTTTTTTTTTCTCCTTCATTTAAATTTCAAGCTTTTCAGTTTTTTTTTTTCATTTAAATTTTCAATTTAGTTTTGCCAATTTAAATCTTCAATTTTTTAATTGACTTTCAAAAAAAATTATATTAACTTTATCACTATAAGTCTAAACCCTAAATGATCAACTAATGTATATAATAATAAAGTCAATATAAATTTAATATTTTTTAAAAGTCAACTAAGAAATTGAAGATTTAAATTGCGCCAAAACTCAATTGAGATTTAAATGGATAAAACTCAGAAGTTTGAGATTTAAATGACATTATCCTCTTTTATTTTTTTATGTGGTTCTTAAATTTAACTTTAAAATAGGAAAGTTGGGTTTAAACACCATTTACACATTTTGAACTTAATGTATCCACAAATCAAAAGAAAAACTAAAAGTCATTTAAAATTTTCATTATTTAATATGCCAAAAAACTCAAGACCTTATACAAATGATTATTGAGTACAAGCCAGACCCGTAACCAGATATATATATTATTATTTGGGACCATTCTACAGTGAGGACGATATCCAATATCATCATATTCCAGCATCGTTTTGCCAAATTATAAAAACGAATATGAATGTTCAAGAAGAAAGAAAAGGCATTATAATGATTTGTAATTGAGTAAAAGCACTCAACTTAAAATTTGAAGATTGATACCGTTCCACTAAAAGTTAATACGGAGAGAACACTCAAAAAACATGTGATACGGAGAATCGTGCAAATATTTAGATGAAAAGTAAAACATGTGATACGGAGAATAAAATACTTATAATTCAATGACATAATTATGTATGAAAATATATCGGATCATTTAGTCATTCTGTAATAAAAATTCATCCGTCAAAACCTTCTACGAGACAAACAATCATTTCTATCTCAAGATAGAGAGAGTTGTGCTCACCCTTGGTCTCACCCACCTCGCCGCCAGTGTCCTAATCTGCTTCCGCTATCACTTCAACCCCTCCGTAAAAAACTCCATAGTAAAAGGCTAAAAATAAGCTCAATAACAGAACAATTCGCCTCATACATTCATCTGTCCTCCGAGCTGTCTCCCTTGACTTATGCCCTACCTATTCCTCTCCAAAAGGAGAGACAATGGACACATCCACACATAGATCTCAACTGCCATCTGATGCAGGAATATTTGCAGGTTTCTCCCTACCATCACGAAGACCAACAACCTGTAGCCTAGGCTTCATGTTAGCCTCCATACAAAGTGAACAAGGCATCTTTCACTGCATTATGTCTCATATTCCTCCTCTCCCGTCTGGAAATTAGAATCGTGGTTACCGTCTGCGTCCAAAGTTTGCAACTCCCTATAAGTCATACAAGCTCGAGAAACCGCGAATTTTTTTTTCACGCTACGATATTTGAGAGCCAATTGATAGGTCGTTAGATTCATTCGAAGCCCAGAAGAAGGCGTTGATATCGCTATGGTCCAAATATAGGGATGCACAAAAGGAGATCGGATCGAAATTTTTGGGTCTGGGAATTTTTCGGTCCCTGTCCGGTCCCCGGGTACGTTTTATTTTTTCGATCCCGAGTTCGGTCCAAACCCGGAAAACCAAAAAAATTGAAGAATAAATTCGGGTTTCTGGTTCAAACCCGGACCCGAACCGGAATACCCGGCTCGCTCCGGTCCCGGGTCACCCCTCTCCGAAATTTCGGGTTCTGGCTCAATCCGGACCCGAAAAATCCGGTCCGGTCCCGATCCGGGTGACCCCGATGATGCCTATCCAAATATCACTTCTTAAACAGAAATAACATTCACTAAAATGATTACTCGTGCTCCACTTCGACCCTTGATCTCTTGTTTAATAATTTTTGCTGCTAAACCAGAAAGCCACTGATGTGTTTAACCTTCAATCTCAACTCCTCCATTCCAATTGGCAAAGTAGGATAAAACATCAAGTTCAATTCTTCCAGCAAGACACTGCACCTCGAGGAAGAGAATCAATCTTTCATAAGCATCTCCCACAAACCCCCTGCTTGCACTAAAGAAGTCACTACCGTCGAGAAGACAACCTCGCTCGGGAACTCCTGACCCGCCAAACTTAAGGGGCAAACCAACCAATCTTCTTTGCTCCGTCGTGAGCCCAATATTATAAATATGCACCAAACTCTTATGCACTGCACTGTCAAATGACCTATCAAACCCCTTAATCCAATCAGGCGGCACACTCATCAAATTATACCTCATCTTCGGCATGTCAACACAAGTCATCAATAGTAATAACTCCAACTGCGGGTCATCCAATTTAGACAACTCTGCTAGAATGTCCTGAATATCGTGAACCCTCTGTCCTACTATTTCATCAGCTTCTCTTCCATCAACTGAGATAGGATTACCAAACACAGACGAAGTTAAAGAACCCGATACTACAACCTTGTTGTGTGCAAACCCAGCGGTTGGAGTCTACCACCACCTAGCCACCACTACAAGGGTTTTTTATGATTACAAATCAACTCAAGTTGTGACCCCACCTACCGAATGACCTTGAAATATTACCGCGATGTCTTCAAGGTATCAAGCGTTGAGTAATACTAAAGCTCACAAACCTGACGAACTAAAGGCTGCAAGGCAATGACAAAAAGTAAAGGATCCAACGGATCACCTAGCTGCACTCCACAACAACTATGAATAAATAACTTCCCAATGAGAAGTGTCTGACACCTATAACAATACTCCATCCAAGAGCTCGGAGATGGAAAATGCTGACGCACTCCTGCCAAGAAAGATGCTCTGCTTATCAGATTGAAAATGTTAGTGAGATCTACATTCAATATCTCTATCTCCTCATCGAGAGAGTGCTTTGCCACCAAATAGTTCAACTAATGAGTAATGGCTTCTGCTCCCCCTTTAACACACGCACATCCAACTGAAAAGGCAGCAAATCTCACTGAAGCGATAAAAGCACTCAAAGCCACCTTTAACGTCAGACGTCGCCAAACCTCCCCTTTTTCAACTGGCCTAACTCCCCCACCAAACTTTGCAAGAGAAATAATAAGCGCACTCGTGAGTAGGGGAGTCAAACTAAGGGTGCTCCCCCATTCAACAAAAGCGTGGCATGTGCTGTAAAAGTTGTCTGTACAAAAACTTCCTCAACTTTACCGACAACTACTTAAACCATATCCAATAACGGTTGCAGCCTAAGCCCATCAAGTATTCCTGCGGACCCTCTCAGAAATAATTGTAGCGCCCGCCATACATTCTTCCACGAATGCACTAACAAAGCTGGAGGCCCCCGTGGGAACCTCAGGATGTAGAGCATATGGGTACTTATGGGCAAGCTCCTCCACCGCTTATTGGGACTGCGACAAAACCCCTCCGTTCACTAAATTGTAAGCTGCATCTCCGAGACGATCAAGAGATGCCAACTTCTCACACCGTTTCACATTTATCTTCCTCTAGTCTTCCACCAAAAAACTAATGCACACTCCCTAGAAGCCTCCTTACGTATCGCCTCCTGCCAAAGACGGCGCTAGCCGCCACCCCCTCATTCCCACACCCCTAACCTCTGTGCAACCAGTGTAGAAAAAGAGATGCCGCCGCTTTCTTCCTTACCGAGTTATCTAAATATGGACACCACAAAAATTTGCATGATCTCCAACTTCATTAACCACTTTTAACTGTCTCACCATAACACTTAGCCACCCCTCTTGTACAAGATTTACGAACGAAATTCATGATACCAATCGATGGCACCTCAACTTCTTAAACACCTCAAGGTCTTCATCAAAAGGCTTAAAACAATCCTTCAAGGCTGTCTAATCCTGCCGCCTAGGCGCCTCCTTCCTTAAAACTTGCATCTCGATCCCCGACAGCATGAAAATCGGCAACCCCTCAGAAACTACTAAGGTCACCCCACAATCACGGTTTTGGCACCGAGACCCTACCATGTACGTTTTGCAGCATCGATCACACAATCATCTTCCATGCTCGCGAATATGTTGAACTAACTTCCCCAGCCCCCTTCCTGACAAGCACTCACTTCGTAACCTCCTTAAGTGGTCAGAAATATGATTTCGCAAAGCATTAAAGTTCTCATATTCGCGCAAAACTTTGCAGAAAATGAAATGGGCAACTCCAACTTTGACCCAAATTACCAAACACTTTATTGATAAGGTCACTGTCCTGAGACTCCACCTGTGAATTTGAGTTCAAAATTCAAACCCTAGATCGATCAAAAAAATCTATACGTCCAAAATCCAAATCCTAACTAATAAGATCCCAAAACAAACCCAAAGTCAACTTGATCAAACTCACCAATCGGATTGGATCAGATCTGATCGATCTTTCGAAAAAAACATCTGGGATGCATGCATTCAAGTACTCTTGTTAATTAACCCTTGTTATTTAAACAATAAATCCATGATCTCCACCTTTACAAAATCTATTTTTTTTAAATGGACAAACAATGATTATGGAACACTCAAAATAGAAAGTGCACAAACAATATAGAATATATAGTGTAATTAAATATTTCTCCAATGTTATTAAATATAATATTTACCCCTCCACAAGATACCTTCCAACACCACACAAACGATGTAGTCACTCACCATCTAGAATCCTGCTTGAATGAAGAAGACTTTCCCCATAAGAAGTATATGTATAGTTGGGCAGTGTCCAAAATGGAGATTTTATTATTTGGAAGAGAAACTTTTACAAGATGGACTTACTCACACCTTAATCTTACTCTTTCTTTCTCAACTCAATTGTCTAAACTATTCTTCAACACATCTATTTATACTAATGTACCTACTCAATGGATGACTAAGATAAATTTGATCTAATGGCTACAATTACTCAATCTAAAGTATTCTACTAAAATATCTCCTAATTAGTTTCTACCACAAGTATCTAGATTTATACATAACATTCTTTCTTTTCTTGGACTTCTTTTTATGATATTGGTCTTGTTCTCATTTTCTCCTTAATTGATTAGCCCAATTTAGGCATTGTTAACTCAATAGTATACGGAGCGCACATTTTGTGGAAGAATATGTTATGTATGGAAGTGTTTTCTTAGACCTTCTTAATTAGCATACAAGACACGGATTCAATCATATTGGCATCAATGCATTATCTTCAATACAAAAAAAATCGTTTATTGATTTATTAGTTTAATGAAATTGGTTGCACATCTTCTTCTTTTTTACAAAATTGTGCAACTTCATTAAAGTTGCTTCAACACTAAACTGTTTTAATGTCCATATTTGACATCTAGGTTTTCTTTTCGTTTCATATAAGGTGTTGTCAGATGATTTTTTTCATTACTTAATAGTTAGATAATTTATTTTCATTTGTAATTGTCTTGAGTTATAAGAAATTCATTCCATTATATATATATACATCACAGGAGGTGGAGTATTATACTAAGAATACATACACCATTTATCTTAAAATGCACAGTGGAACACAACTGCAATGGTGAAGTTTCATCTAAAGAAATTTATTTTCAAAACACTGTATAGTCAACCCTTTCTATAACATCTCAAAATGTTTGGGCAAAATGAGTAGGATGTTATATAAAAAAGGCAGAGACTGTTATAATGAGAACTTTTATAAGGGAAATTTTGAAACGGTAATGGTTCAAGATGACTGTTATAACGATAAATCTGTTATAAGAGACGCTGTTATAGATGGGCTGACTTGTATTCTCCAAAACACAACATGTAAGTTAGTCAGGTTTAAATGTCCATTCATTAAGTTCGAGTTCACAATTCCAATTAATCTTGCATATATACAATCCATAATTAAGATTCCCTTCACAAGATTTTACCTTAGCTAGTCCAGGAGTTCTTTAAGGCAGGTTTGAAAGTAGGAAGGTTCTCCGGCAAACACTTTTTAGGGCAAAGGAGGTAAGTTCTTCTGGGAACCAATGACTAGGGCAGATTTAAAAAAGGTTCTTATTACAAACGAGGTTAATTACAAGAAAAAGTATATCGACGTTTGGCAAAGTTGTTCTTTCATACTGGAAGCTGCTTGAAATAAAGGCGAAAGATGTAGAAGTAGAACAATGGAAGAGTCTTAAGAATCTTTTCAAAAGTTTAATAACCCTAAAAGATATTCTTACTCAACTAGGCCTACAGAGAATACATAATTAAGATTCCCAACACAACTAACCGTAGTCCCAATTTGGGACCGAGCTCTTACTCAGTTTGCTGCTATACCTTAGAGGTTATCCTTAATTCCAAAATGAGTATAAATATATACAAACAGTTTCAAATATATATCACAAAAAACGTACAGTTTTCCTGACAGGACTGGAAAGACTAGAAGGGGATCAATTCGCGTTAGTATAGTATATTAATGTCTGGAGTGTGGATGTTCCAGCAGAATGGTGTCATTCGTCTGGTAGATCACCCATCCTCATCCTCAGGGGGAGGAAGGCAGCAGGCCGGGGTGAGTGGAAAGAGGAAGGTTCTCATACATCTCCCCTCTGGTGAAATTGTATCCTGCTATTCTATGTTGGAAAGTATACTGAAGGGTTTAGGATGGGAGAGGTACTATGGGGGAGAAAACTCATTTGAGTTCATGCAATTTCACAAGAAAGGTTCCATAGACCTCATCTCCCTTCCGAAGGAGTTCTCCAAGTTCAACTCGATTTACATGTATGACTTGGTCATCAAAAACCCTAACATATTTCACGTTCGCGATATCTGATGAGAGAAGTGACCGGTTCAACCAGCTGCGGACGAGAGTAATGCAAAAGTCATTTGCATGCTTACGTCTAGTTTGCACTGTTGCGTGTCTAAACAAATAATAACGTGCGTCCGTTTATTTACCAATATTCTCTCAGTTAGGTCATACGTACTTGTTGCCCCTGTCTCTCTTCGATCGAGAGTGGCTCATTATGTTGTTTTGATGTGAATTATGTTCGACAATAAAGCAAGTTATAAGACTGGTTCGCTTACAATACAAATTTAATGAATATGAATAACTACCTGTTCAGTTTAAATATATTACGTATATTCCTATTTCAGCTTGAATTTGAACTATTATTAGAAGTATTACAATTTAGAATGTGAAATTAGAGATTTTTATTTCTTGTTTTTCAATTTGTTGGACCGAACTTAATTATGATTCGATTCTTAGTAGCAAACGCCGAGCACCTCAATTTCTTGAACATCTCAAGGTCCTCATCAAAAGGCTTAAAACAATCCATCACGGCTGCCTGATCCTGATTCCTAGTCGCCTTCCTCCTTTAAAACTAGCACCTCGAACCCCGTCGAGTGGAAATCAACAACCCCTCTGAAACTACAATTGTCGCGATTGCGGCACCGAAACCCTACCATGTACGTTTTGCAGCATCGACCGCACAACCATCTTTTATACTCGCAAAGGTGTTGAACTAACTCCCACAACCCCTTACAGACAAGCACTCACTTCAGAAACAAAATGAAAATAGTCAACTCCAATCCTGACCCAAATTACCCAACACTTCATTGACAAGACCACTGTCCCCAGACTCGTTTGACATGTTTGTTAGAACTGCAACAAATTAGGCATCAGATCAAAATTATGAATCATATTTCCTGTTTGATGTCGAAATCAACCATTTTAAAAGATGATTTATTTAAGATTTATTTACTTTTGAATAGTGTTTAGAATGTGTCATTAATGTAGAATATGTTGATTGGCGGAACTTTCGTTGTCAGAAGTCCTAGAAAATAACACAACCATGGGATGGTCGATGAGACATCGAAGGTCTATGAAGCATATTTTGTATGAGAATCAATGGAATCAGAGGACTTGGAGCATATTTTGTATGAGAATCAATGGAATCAGGAAAGGAGATGTGTGACCACATACATTGTTGAAATTTTATTCGCCTCATACTGCGAAATTAATGAGCAAGAAGAAAGCATTGCAATGCCAGATTAGGAAATAGAAATATATGAATAAATTTTAGAAGTTGCAATACCAGATAAAAGCCTCGCGCAAACTATATAGACGATAATGTTCAAGTCAATCGAAAATGAGGAGAATATATGCATTTGTTATTTCCACAAGATGTGAAACCCGGAGGGCAGCTACTTAAGGGTGGATGAGTGTGCAAACTTTATAGATGAACAAAATTCTTCTGAAAATTGATTTTGCTCAATTTGCTGTTTAAGATTCAGTTGTTTCAGTTCCTGTATCAACCAAACTTTAAGAGAAGTTAGCGTAACTGAAACTTTAAAAGACACAGATATTGGTAACCCGGTTCGGCTCTTTTAAGGCTTAGTCCGGGTGGCTTTTCCTCAAGTCCGGTGGAAACAATTCACTAATTGGAAAAATTCTTATACAACACTTACAACATGCAATGCTCGAGCTAAGAATTAATCTAGTGAAAAGACCTAAGAAAACCTCAGTCCTTAGATATGAGACCCCGTCTAGATTTCCACCAGTCCAGACCCAGTCTGAACTATTCTGCACTGTGCACTCAGACTTTCGTCGACATAGTCAGTGAGCAGCTTTTGACAGCTTGGTGGCGTCCGCCTGTTTGTCACCTTGTCGTGACTGATTGAATCGCCTGATTTGTGCTCGCGCTCGTCGTCAAATAAGTGTTTAGTCTTTTGCGTAGATTGACGTCGTGCATATGAAGGTGGAGAACTCACTATTTATATTGATGATTTGTTGCTTGCTTTTCTTCCAAGCAAAGGATACACTTGCCATAACTAACTTTTAAATATTGTCCATCTTTAAATAATTGCTAATTCGAAAATATAGCAATATTCAAATATTCTGGAAAATCAGATTCACTCGATTTTAATAAATATTTAATCTGATTTTCTCACCCGCCTCTTAATTCCATCTTTACAAATTTTCCAAAAGATAAAGATACAAATAATTCCAGCTGGCTGTAAATCTGAGGAGAAGTTGCTTGACTCACCCATGAGTCAAGCACTCATGATCATCATTTGTCTTAGGAGCTGGATCAAGAAATCTTCGAGGCCAAATATATTGTCATACATAAACACCTGTGTTCATTGTGCTTTCAATCTCTCCCCTTGGCATTTTTTGGCAAAACAATATAATTGACTATCTCGTAGGATAGCATACATAGAACCATAAGAAAACCAATTCATAGATTGACATTCATACGTGTTCAACAAATAAAACTGACACATAGGTCAGGTAGTTCATAAACTGGAAAAAGAAATCAGGTCATAACGTCAGAGCCTGACATAAACTACTCCCCCATTTTGCCACAAAAATGTGACAGGGGCCAAAAAAACAAGTTCATAGACTGAATATATGATATAACTGATGGAATCTTCACTGATCTTCCCCATAATCCGTAGAGTCTGACTAAGTCTGTTCCTCCTGCTATTCCTTCTGAGACTCCTTAGACCCTTCAAACAAAGAGATTAACGCCAGCGTTTCTTTGCGGGCTGAGTCAAGGAACTTCAGCTGCTCTTTCAGTCGTACTAGAGCCGATTTGTTCATGGTCTTCTCTTTCCTGACAGACCCAGCAGAATCTTTGCTTGATTCTCTTGCGCTGAAGGGCGAGCTGAACAGTTTCAGGAACTGTAACATCGACAAAGTGTTTGAAGGAGAATAATTTCCAATCTACAATCAGAGGCTTTGATGAAATCAGACTAGCTGAAGCATCTATAATCTCAGGGGCTTGCTTTATGATCATCTGGTACACTACACCAAACTAGCGTTTTAGCGACCACGGTTTAGCGACCACTTGGATGCAGAAACAAAGGTGGATGCTAAATGTTCTGTTTTTCGACCACTTGGTCGCTAACGTTCGTACGAAAAATTTCTCGATATATATTAGCGACCAAGTGGTCGCTAAAGTTCGCGCATTTTGGCGCAAACGATTTTCCGGTAAATATTAGCGACCAAAGTGGTCGCTAACACGTTAAAATATTTTAAGGTTAAAAATAAATTTAATCGGTTTGAAGAAAAAAACACGTTTAGCGACCAAGTGGTCGCTAATTATTATTCAGAAATGTGACATAACTGAAAATTCAACAAAGTGTTGAATTTCTGGGTGTCATTAGCGATCAAGTGGTCACTAATAATTTCTGGGTGACATTAGCGACCAAGTGGTCACTAATAGTTAAATGTGACATAACCGAAATCGGTGACATTAGCGACCAGATGGTCACTAATAATTCCTGGGTGACATTAGCGATCAAGTGGTCAATAATAATTAAATGTGACATAACCGAAAATTCAACAAAGTGTTGAATTTCTCGGTAAAATTAGCGACCAAGTGGTCACTAATAATTAAATGTGATATAACCGAAAATTCAACAAAGTGTTGAATTTCTCAGTGACATTAGCGACCAAGTGGTCGCTAATTGTCATTCAGAAATGTGACATGAACGAAAATTATTTGACATTGTGTTGAATTTCTGGGTGACATTAGCGACCAAGTGATCACTAATAATTATTCAGAAATGTGACATAATCAAAAATTTAACAAAGTGTTGAATTTCTGGGTGACATTAGCGACCAAGTGGTCGCTAATCGTATATTTTATAATTGTAATTTTGCTCTATTTGATCCTTTAAATGTTTCAATCAGTTTTTTAGCCCAACATATGAATTGTAACATTTTGCATCACCTTTACGACAGTTTTTGTTTCATCCTCATCGGATCAACGAGTCATATTTTGGAAGCTTTCTAATATTTTGAGCCAAACACATTGAAATGTTGTCAAGCATTTCAATGTGTAATCGACCGAATGTAATGAAACAGCAATCGTTGATTTATTACATGTTGCTTCAGACACTTCTTTAAACTAGTTATCAAATGTTCA
>JAWWMW010100009.1:0-11013 GCA_035048345.1 Echeveria elegans
TTTGATCACGATTTTCGGGAATTAGTAATAATATTATCCGAAATTAAGTGAAAGCTTGGAGATTTAAATATCAGTTTATTATTATTTTTTATTTAGTCAATCAAATCAAATCCATTACTAATTAGGGAATCAATCATAATTGCATAGATTCTAATTAAGGGAATAATTAATTTCGGATATCTCCTAATTAAGATATAATTAATGGAATAATTAATTTTCGAAAATTAAATTTTCGAAATTTCCATTATTATGGAGTAATTAAATTCCGAAAATTCCTTTAATAATTAAGAGAATCAAAAGCAATCATAATTTTGAATATTCTAATTAAGGGAATAATTAATTTTGGAAATCTCCTAATTAAGGAATAATTAATGGAGTAATTACTTTCCAAAAAATTGAATTTTCGAAATTTCCATAATTATGAAATAATTAAATTCGAAAATTGACTTTTTGAAATCTCCTTATTAATTTATGGAGTAATTACTTTCCAAAAATTAAAATTTCAAAATTTTCATAATTATGGAATAATTAAATTCCAAAAATTAAATTTTGAAATCTCCTTATTAATTTATGGAGTAATTGAATTCCAAAAATTAAATTTTCAAAATTTCCATAATTATGGAGTAATTGAATTCCAAAAATTAAAATTTTGAAATCTCCATAATTATGTACTAATTAATTCCGAAAATTTCATTCCTAATTAAGAGAATATATTTCAAAATTTCCTATTTTGTGTAGTAATTAATTTTCAATGGAATAAATTTTGATTATATGAATTAAATTGAATTTCGAAATTTAAAATTCATTCCAAAAAATAAGGGAATATATTTCGAATTTCCAATGAACAACAATTAGTAGCATACATAGAATCAAAACTAATTATATTCTAAAATAAGGGAATACTCACAAAATTTTATAAAGAACACATAAAATTCATATGTGAATTTTAATCGACAAATAATAACATCAAAAAATAAGTTGAATCAAAATTTTTGCTTCTTCCAAATTTAGGGAGAACAAAAAAGAATCGATTAAGCAACATAGAAGCTCTGATACCACATGTTGGATTAGGATTCTTTATTCGTATAATGAAATAAGAATAATGATTAAATCATACCTGTCAAACTCGTGATCGAATTGCTGAGGGAAGAAGACATATTCGTGATCTTGATCGGGTTTCCTTTTTGAGTGTATTGTTGAGGATGAAATTAGTGAGTAGAGAGACAAAAAGAGAAAAGTTGTTCATCTAACACTCTATTTATAATACACTCAAGAGGAAACCCTAGTAAGTTATGATAATTGCAATTACGTTCATCAAGTAATTGCTAATAATATAATAGGATAAATTAGGTAATTGATCAATTAATAAGATAAATAATTATGAGGGCCACATAATATTCTTACGTATGTGTGATAAGCGTATTTTGACGCTCATTATGATCTCTAATATCAACCTTGTTTGTATAATTATGTATACAAGATTACACTTTTGGTGTAGTTTTGTATTTTATGATATAAAATGCAAAAATAATAAATACAAGCTAAAACGTCACATTTAAAGACAATTTTTTATAAAAGAAAGTTCTGACAAATTCGGAGTAGCGAGGCTTAAACTAAAGCTGCTAAAAGTTGGAGGTTACACAACCTGCGCAAGGACATTGCAAAACCTGTGCAAGAAACTATGCAAGGACATTGTGAAATTTGTGTAAGAAACTACGCAAGCACGTCGCGTGACATGCACAGAAAACATGTGAGACCACAACCAGCACCTGTCAATCTTTGGAGGCTTTTAGAGAGAGCATTTGTGGTTTGATTGAGATGAAACAAAAAGGCATTGTAAGTTAAGTCAAACATCTACAACTTTTGTGCTGACCTCAAGGAGTGATTCAATTGTTAAGAGGGACAAAGTTTGAGTCGAGCGGTGTGCACAAACAGTGACGGCGAATAAGGAATAGCTTGGCGCGAATGACGACCAAGTTTTGTTCTTAATTGCACGTCATCCGCGCCGGCTATTTGGCTGTCTCCCGCGCCAATGTGCTGACGCCAGCATTCGGGAAAGCAAATCCAAGCCAACTTCTAGATAAATATGAAGAATTTCAACTAAAATTCGAATTCCTTGAAGATAAAGCTGACCGGTACCAAAATATATCAACTAAAGCTAGTACTCATATTCGAAAGGGTGTTGAAGGAGATTGGAATTATCTACAAGGACCTAGCACTATAAATAGAGTGCTAGAGCGCAGCATTTAGACACCGAGAAAAAATCAAAATTCACAGCACATCAGTCGATGCAAGGGCGCTGCCCAGATCGGCAAGGAGGACGGCCTAGTCCGACCAAAACCTTCGGTCACTCCTCTTTTATTCTTCTTCTATTTTCTCTTGTACTATTTTATCATTTTCTATGATGATGAATTACGGGAGAGTGTCGAGCTAATTCATTTGTATCGGCTATGATCATGAACTTGTTGTAGTCATGTTGCGAGACTCACGCTTCACCTTTGAAAAAATGTTTATTATTAATTCTTTTGAGCATTATTTCATGAATTCGACGTTGTCTTAATAAGGGAGGATTTGATGGGCAATCTTATTAAGAGAACTAGATTTTTATGGTCAAACTGATTGGAGATTCTGGAAGGTGACAATCAGAGGTGGCTCTCGACCAAGTCAATCATACCCTTACGGGATTCATGTATACTTAGACGAGATTAGAATTAATAATGTAGGAGTTGTGTCGATTATGAGTTCGTTCGGCTAGGTACCTTGGCGAGGAGTAAATGGGTGAAATCAATTTCGTAGAAATAATTTAAGTCGATGATAAACTGACTATTGCAAGGGATAACTCGATGCAGATATGCGTCATAGTTAATAAAAATTCAATATTTTCTTCTGTTAGTTTTTTCTACTCTTTTACAACACGATTCTAAAACCCCCAATCCATTTTTACTTTTCAGTTTCGGAAAAAATACTTTGCTTACAAGTTCTTTATGGGATCGACCCCTTACTTAACCGCTATAACTATTGGAGAACTGAAAGAGATTAATTTGACGCGTACAACGATTTGCACTTAAATTTTGGCGTCGTTGTCGGGGAATGCGCTGAGCTATGTTTTCTTTTCTTTGTGTTTTTCAATTTAATAGTTAGTTTTTGGTTAACATACTGCCTTCAAGTTTGTCTTATGACAGCGCACTACCACGGTTGCCGATCTTTTCGCGACTACTTCAATAAACTTATGGATGATACGTACTTCAAATCAATAGACAAATAATAAATCTTCTTCCAAAATTCAGAGGAACCAATGTGGATGATCCCTTGGCGCACTTGAGGGACATTCAAATTGTTTGCGATGCACTCAGGCAAAGAGAAGTGGGCGAAGCTGAATTCATGACAATAATGTTTCTTTATTCTTTAACTGAATATGTTAAATTCTGGTTGTTCTCTTTGTCTGTAGATTCAACGCTTAAGTGGGATGAGATGCGCCAACTATTTCTCAAGGAGTACTCGATCAAGCAACATCCACTAGGAATAACAAGAGTACCTTGAGCGCTTTAGAGATCTGCTAGTGTCCTGTCCAGATTACTCATTCCCTAAACATGTTCTTATCATAAGTTTTCTGGATGGCATGAACTTGTTTGAGCGCGAAATGATGGATATAGTGACTGGAGGATCAATTTGGATTGCTTTTTAGAAGATGTATGGGAAATGATTTATACGAGGACAGTGCAAACAAAACTATATGAAATCCCAGAATCAACGTGTTTTGTGCATCAAGAGGATACCCTTGACAGTGCGCCGGAGTGGGAACATGATGTGCAGCTGACAAGTAACGAACTTTCCCAACTCATAAAGCCAATTCTCCAAGACATAAGAATCGTACTGGAAGAGCAGTTATCGCTACAGGAAAGCGCAAGCAGGCCACTTGCGTAGACTGAATGCACTACCAATCAAGAAATTTAGGAAGCATGAGTTACTTAAGAAGGCCACTTGCGCAAACTGAACACACAACCAATCAAGCATGAGTAGATTTAGGAAGCATAAGTTACTTAATTTAAATAGGAAATTTTCTCCGATTGGGATTAAGAAATTTTCTAATATCATCCCACTTCCAAATCTCGTCTTCTACTATTTTTTTTTTCTACCCAAACTCGTCGGACAACGCCACGACTCACTCTGTTTCTAAATCCAAAATTAGAACTTCTCCACTCCAAGGAAACCATCAATCCTTCTTCTCTGCCGACGATCTTTCTTTTTGTAGACGCTCTTTGTCGATCTTCAAATTTGTCCAAAATTGCCATCACCTAGCCCGCGAACAAAGCCTTCAATTACTTGAGAAAAAACATCATAGATGCTACTACACAATCGCTAAAAGTCCGTACACATGCATCTTGACATTTTACGTTCTATATAAATTTGAAAATGCGGAAAGTAGGTTGTCTTGCAACAAGAATTTTGTTGAGCCTTCTACATCAATATGTTTGAAAATAATCTCCGGAATCGCTCGAACGCAATTTAGGGTCTGCTCTTTTGACTTGAACAGAAAGTCAGTTCAAGTCAGTTCAGGTCAGTTCAGTTCAGTTCAGTTCAATTCAATTCAATTCAATTCATTCCAATTGCTAAATATAATATCACATGAGTTATTCATTAGTGTCTATGTCCACAACATCTTCATTATTGAGATATTTTTCTCAGTTTGAGTTATTCATTAGCCTCTACTCGTCATATTTTAAGGTAATAATTTTATCAAAATCTTTGGTTACTACTTTATTTCTAATTTCTAATTTTCTTTGTCTATAGGATTGTATCGGAGCTATGAATGGAACTCACATAGACGAAGTTATAGGAGACGATAAAGGCATTCAATATCGAGGTCGTAAAGGAAACAAAACTTAGAATGTCTTGGCTTTATTTTGACTAATAAATTATGTAAATAATATGAAGAATATAATAAGAAAGTTAACTTTAATTTAAATCTCTTTATACGGTGTTAAACATCATCTTTTGACTTGAACAGAAAGTCAGGTCAGTTCAGTTCATTTAAGTTCAGTTTCAGTTCAGATCAAAAGAACAAGACCCTATAACAAGGTGAAATAACTTTTTTTATAAGACTTTATCGTTCTACAGATGAATGCTTCATTATATAATAGATATAGATGGAAATATAAAAATATCAAGAGATTTTAATGGGCCTCTGTGTAATAAATGACACTAACAGATGAACACTTCGTATTAATCATGTATTGAATCGGCTCAATCAAATCATTTGAAATGGATAAGCAAGAACAGGGCTTTTGAGCTGAGTAATTGCATATGTGCATTGTATTTTTATACATTTGTCATTCAGCTGGGATGTGGAGACTGGAGAGGGCTGCTGGCAACCAATTTAGCTACCAGGAAATCAATGACGTCAATTATATGCAACCAAATTTTTCATCATCATCTGAATCGTGCTATCTTTTCTTTTAGCATCATTCGGAAATCTGTTCTCAGTATATGAAGGGTGTTCAAGCTCCAGCTTGAAAACACTATCCTTTGCGCGTCAAATGAGTCCTATTGCTTCTACATCACTTGCTGCTGTTGGGATTTTCAAGGATTGCCTGATTTCACAGCTAGAGGTACGAAAGAACAGATTGCATGCCTTTTCCACCTTGATTGTAGATGGTACCTGTGGAATAAAAAAATGTTTTTTTTCAAATCTGCAGGGGTGCATATTAATGTTTTGAGAATCAATCTTCAATAATTCAAATACAATAAATTCCTACAAGAACTGCAACAATGCATCTGTTATTTTAACTACATGCAACGTCTTCAACGGCACAGTAATAATCCACGTAAATCCATACAAAAAAACTTTCCTAATACTAAGCTGCCTCATTCCAGGCCATAAATTCAGCTTGCACTTCACCTGTCACATAAATAAACAACTGATGCAGCCTTGGCTGCGCACACAAATACAAAATCATCCAATTACTTAATGTATTGAATACAAAAAAGCGGCCAGATACATAAAAAAGAACGATGAAAGTGAGAAAAGTATTACCTTATATCACTCCTTTTGAAACGAATGCATCGGTTGACAACAAAGGTGTGGTATAGTGGAAGAACTTTTGTCTAGAAATCTCAAGATCAAAAGTTCAAACACCACTTATTGGAAAATTATTCTCACATTACTTACTCGAATGGAGATGATGTCAAAGGTTTATTCGTACATTCAAAGTTTCATTTTTTCTAATCTGTGGAAGTGTGTTATTGCTCTAATTTAGTGTGAGCTTTGTTATTTTAAAGTGTGGAAGTGTGTTATTTGCTCCATTTTAGTGTGAGCTTGGCTATTTTTTTTCCGTACATGTGTAAGGTTGTTGATTAGTCATTCCTCGAGAATGGATTACTTGCTCGAATGAAGATGATGTCAAAATGTTATTCGTGCGTGTGTGAAGTTGCTGACACATGTTTTAAATTGATGGATAAATAAGTTGTATGCGAATGATGGACATCGTTTTATAAGTTCTTTTTATCAAAGCGACAAACAACACAAGTTTCATCACTCAATTCTAAAAACGTGAAAGCTCCTCTCCTCGCTCTCAATCGGCGTGCCGAAGACGCGAAATCAACTTCATTGGAATCCATTCATTCTGATGGCCGCAGCTAAGCTCGGCTTCATTCCATCTGCCTAGTTTTTTTTATATTTAAACTTTGGTTCTTATTGGGCCCGACCCACATCTTTAAATTAATATCTTTTGGAATATAACAACAAGCACACAGACATGCGGTTGATAGATTTTTTTTGGTAGTACAGTAGTTACAACTTGGCACTGTAATTGTCAAGATCGTCATAGTATTTAGACCACAACATCACTCCGTATATCTCCGATCCCTTGATGCTCTGTAACACTCGATGTCAGCTCAGATGCAGGAATGAATCCGCTACCCGCAGCTTGAGGCGCCGCTGGTAGGCCTAAGAAAAACTTATCAGCTGGGATAGACGAAGTCCACTGTTTCCAAGCATCTTCGAAACTTTCAGCATTAGATGGATTATATTGACATGGAGGTTTGTTATAAAAAAGAACCCATACATAGTCGAGAAATCCATGTCTCTGAATGGGTCCACTAGAACCCAGCATATCAAAGTTTCTCAAGTAGCACTTAAGTTACTGGTAACACTTTCCCTTTTATACTGTTATACATCCCTACCATACCAATTTTCTCTTTCTGAAGAACTTCATCGACAAAATTTCCATAAATTTCTTTTCCAACGTGCGTGATTGTGATACAAGAAAGTCCAAGTCTTGATGCAGCAATATCCATGATGCAGTTTCCACCAGCTTCAGAAAAGTCGAATCCTCGGTAATTCTGATAATATAAGTGAAATTAAAAGCTGTGTTATTGTTAAAACACAAATAATCCAGATGAATACTGGGGCACTTCTCATTCTGACAACATATGGCATGGATTTACCTGAAAACTTATAATTCATTCAAGGTCATACTATATTGAAGGAGAAGAAAAATTTACATCATACGATAAAAACTAGACAAACCGAAAAACACTTTCAGCAGATACGAACATATTATGAAAGTTTAACAGCACATAGTCCGAGAGCTTTGTAACGCCCAGGTCAAGAGGAGCTCAGGGTTCACAGTAAATAAGCAGCTGCTGTAAAATGAAGTTTTGTTAAAACCCCAAATTTTGTGATCAGAGTTCTGGAAGAAAATTTCCTAGCAGAACACTTAAAAATGTGACAGACTTGGATATTACTATGCAAAAGAGAAGCAGGAAAAGCCGTGGAGTACTTGCTAATATTTACAAATCGTACTGAAAAATTAGACAACATGTAAAACTGATATACAGTTTCCCAGGTAATATGCCAAGCTGAAATTTTTTTCTGTTCAGACGGCCATGTCTATTTTCCATTCAAAAAGGTATTAACATTCTATAGTCAGACGATGGTTACTCTAATGTCTTAACAGCTCATACACTATAAACTAACAAAACCCTGGATTAACCAACATTATATAAACTAATCGACGAACACTCTCTCCATCAAATCATGTGACATTAAGTAGACACGATCCAGGGACTATAACAAAAGCATATCCAAGTATGGAAAACGGCACTTATGACCATGCCTACCAATACAACTCCAATCTGCATTTTGTCCCATCGCGAAATAAATCATCATCCTATTCGAACACACTATAAACTAAAACATATTTTCACTTTAATCATCACCCTTGCACAATAGCAAAGCACTTTATCTTCGCATCCTAAAGCTAACATCAAAAATAAAATCGCTGAAAACAACTATTACCAAATTTCATCAATCAAAAACTGTCAAATCAAATCTGATCGGGGAAGAGAAGCCGAAAGCTGCTCCATATACACTCTCCTATTTCAACCGAAGCACACAAAAATTTCCCAAGGTTGATACATCCACTTCCTTCACACCAACGCTTCTCCCTATTCCGTTACTCAGTACTCACGCATCCAATCGATGACGAGGAGGAGCTCGATTGCTCTTTCGAATCCGAAAACTGGATTCCTTTGCATCTCAAAATCGTCGGCGATTTCGTACGCAAAGTCTTACAACGCCGCCGATGATTTTACACGTCTTCGAGGGAATCAGTTTGCGGAGCGGCGCCGCGTGAAATTGGATTGATTCCATTTGTAGCTTCAGATTGAAAAAAGAGAGACGAAAAATGGTGAGCTGGTTTTTTAGGGCTCCATTGTTGCCTTAATTGACCAAAGCTTATCGAACCAAAACCGGCTCAATTTAATGAACCAATTTTGAAATGCAGATTACAGAGATGTGAAAATATATTTTGCTCAAGCATCACGATTTGATGTACAACTAGAGAGTAAAACACTCAGAACTTAATCAAGATACACCTTGATATCGATTCCACTATCGATCAGGGATTGAACGACAGCCCTGATCTTCCCCTCGAACTTGTCACTGTCTCTAGGAGTGTACAAGGCAGTGAAAACGTCAGCTTCCCTAGCTCTATCTGCTAGAATTTGGCCAACGGCCAGACAAGCTGGGATATCGGAGCGAGATTTTAACACAGCTTTGATGTCTTTGGAGTTGGTGCCTGCAGTTGCTACTTGCTTACTTGTGGTCCTGTGAGTGATTGATGCGGAAACAAATCGCTTGGATATGAATACGTCGAGGGTGAAAGGCTGCATGTAAGCGACAGTTCGTTGTTTGAATGAAACGTGTTTGGTTGGGTTCTTTGATATCTTTTGCTTTTGGTAAGTATACGGTCTGCTATTGTCGTCATCAAGGTAATCTTCTACCCCAAAGAAGCTCCGAGGTGCCAAATGAGCCTGCAGAGATATTTTCAGTTGTTGCATTGATGAGGAAAGGGATAATCATCAGTAATTTACATGAGGTCCGCTGCATTTTATGACTAGTCTAGAGACTAACTAATTTGACATTACAACAAAACATGCACATAGAATTCAAATGATAGAGAAAAGTTACCGTGTTCTGAAAATGATGACTATACATGTTAATGAAGTACCTTAAGGTACACAAACTGTCTCAACTCTCAAGTTAAGATACTTTGTATGTAATTGAAATAACCAAAAAATCAAAATAAGGGGTATCCGAAAACTTTCTTTTTTTTCATACAAATTCATATTTTGATCAGCTAGTCAAAAAAAGATAGCCGACTATCAAAGCTGAAGTAGAAGCTGTTCAAAAAGAATAAGGAGCACTTACAGCTGAATGAGGACTACCATTTATTTCAAAAAACTTGAAGCGTTATGTGGATACGTACTCTATAGCACTTACGAGTAACCGTAGTAAGAGAAAAGTGCTAGTGAGTAGCGAGATGTCAAAGCTTATACCAACGCATCAAGATAAACACACTAACTTTGGTAGCAATTTTAAACTTAAACAAAGGGAGGTGGATGAAAATCAAACAAAACACAAATACTAGAGACGAATACCTGCCCACTGTGAAGAGAACGATCAAATGCACACAAGTAAGCCCTTGTGCTCTTGGAACCAAATGGCAAAAGCCCTTGCTTAATTGCATCAACTGCCAGTTGCCTAAGCATGTTTCCCTAACCTGCCAAGATTACAAAATCACCACTGGACGCAAAATGATCATAAAGAACCCCGAGCTTAAAAATAATGACTCCTAGTTGAAAAGCATTCAAATGTACACGGAGCCTCAACTCACATAATTTTATTCATTGACATGCTCCTTTTTGCAGGCCAATTCAGAATACATTTCTGTTATTCTTTAAAGATACTATTGAAGCAAAAATTTCTCGATTACATGAGCAAGGCATGAAAACAAAATCAAAATCCAGTGAGGCATTTCGTCGAACAAGTTCGGTGCATAGAAAATTATAACAAAATGAGTATAGATAGCTCCAATGGCCAGAAAAAATATGTGGTTTTTAACTTCATTCAAGAGATGAGAGGCGATCGATGAATACAACAGCTGAAAATAGTGACTTTTCAATCAAACGAATTTATCAATAAACAACGTTGATTAGGCAACTCGAAGATTGAATCAAACTAAGGCAAAGTTTACCCGCAAGAAGTGGAAACGAAGAGAGGCAGGTCCGAAGATGGGACGTCGTTTACACCAACTACGTCGACTCCTGTCCAGAATCCAGATTCACTGTGTCGGAAATTTAGGGTTTGCGGGAAAGGCGGAAATTGGGTTGGGTGGGAAAATAAAAACACGGTTTAGTTGATGCCCGAGGGTAAAAGCGACCAACATATAGGGTCTTTTTTTAACTTTAATTTCAGGTCAGTTATTTTGATAAATATTAATTTTTTAATATATATATTCTAATTAATATATAAAATTCATCAAGTAGCATATTTTAAATTTTTCAACATTCAGTTCAGGTCAATTCAGTTCAATTTGAATTCAGCTCAAAAGAATAGACCTTACTCTCTATTTTCAAATATTTTTGATACAAAGTGCGGGATTTGAATTGCAACTGAATTCATTTAAAACTTTCATATAAAATAAAATCATATTCGAAATGATACTTTTA
>JAWWMW010100019.1:0-11013 GCA_035048345.1 Echeveria elegans
GGAGGTCTAAAACTTCTATTTGGAGCCTGTTGTTGTATAGGAGCAGAAGATCCTGGTGGCCTAGGTGGTCTTGCTGCAGCTCCTGGCGGTGGAACACCAACTTGCATTCCAGTAAAAGCACTTCCTTGGCTAATTGGCTGTGGGCCTACTCCTAATATCGGTCTAATGGAACTTGACTGACCAGTCACCTCAGCGGGGCCCATACCACCGGAATTAGGAGCAGAGCCTCCATGAGGCGGCTGATTGGGTCTAATCAGTGAATTTCCAGGCGAAGGAGCGCTCTGCAAGTTTGCATTTGAAACTGGACGTAGTTGAGGTACTGGTCCTCTAACCCTAGAAGCTTGAGGGACTGGTGGCACATTAGCACCTGCCTGAGAAGTAACAAGCGCTGCTCCAGCAGTAGGCTGTTGAGCCGGTACAGCAGACAGATTAATTTGTGGTGCAGGTATTTTAGCTGAAGCTGGTCCAAACAAAGCTGCCTTCACCAACTCTGGAGTTAGTTCTCTCTTACTTTGCGCAACTGTAACAAGCTTAAGAGCATTGTAGAACTCCGCTCTTCCAAGAAAGCCAATACGGTTCTGGTCCGCAAACGTCCAGATCTGCACACAAAAAAAACAATAACACAATCACGATTCCCAACTCCACAACATTTATTTTTGCAGAAAAAAAATCACTTGAACAAAATCACCACGTCAATACCAACACTAACTTATGAGCTTAAGATCTACAAAATCAAAACCAAATGAAATCCAGAAACCTAAACAACTCATACCTGAGCAAGAACATTCTTAGGCAAACCAGAAGCTTGAAAAAACGCAACAGCTTCATTTCCACTAATCCTCCCATCCCGATCCAAATCAGCTCTCCTAAAGTACGTATCAAACAGATCCACAGTCGCCGCTGGTCTCGGCGGCGTCGCCATCTCCCCTCAACTGCCTAAAATTCACCTTCCTTAAACTCCAATCAACACATCAATCCGTCTTCTTCTCATCCTTACACCATCCAAATCCAAAACCCTATTAAGGACGATCTGCGATTCAAAATCAAAACAGTCATATATTATGTTAACCGATCGGATTGATTGGTCGGAGAAGCGTGATTTTATGGGAGTGGATGTCGGAATCGGTGTCGGCGACCGTCGATGGATCTTAGATATCGGTTTAGTGGTTTGCGTCGATGATCTGTAACCGAATCGAAGATGATGTTGAAGAAAAGAAAATTGATTTTCTCTATTTTTCTTTTTCCATTTTTTTATCGATTTTGGAATGAAACGACGCCGTAATGATGGATATAATTGATTTACACCTACAAATTGCACTTCCTAATTTTCAATCAAAGGAATTCAGTTAGGTTCAATTATTAATAACTAGTTGCGCTCCCGTCGGTTCTCATGTCTTCATTTGATTTATCTAAAAATACTAAATATTTTTCACTTATTTTTTTTTATTTTTAATGTTAATTTTCAAAAATTTCAATTTCAATTTTAAATTTAATTTAATTTTTGATTTTTTCACTGCTTATTTTTAATATTTTCAATTTAAAGTTTTTAAATTTTATTTAATGGGTTAGATTTTTGTAATTGATGGATAAAATTTTAATTTTCAGCTTGGTTAAATATCTTTTTTTCTATTCTTGATTTTTAAACTCTTTATGAAGTAATATATATTAATCTCTTTATGAAGTGACATTGATAGTTTAGTCTTTTTTCTTTTATTTAATGAATGGTAGAAAAGTAATTTTATGCTTGATTTTATATCTTTCTTCCTATTCTTTTATAAGAATAGATAACCGTTTGAAATGATATAAATATTGTTTTGACAAATAAATCTTCAGTAACATTAGTTATTTCCACTCTTGTTTTAATATCGTACGTGAATTTTGATGTTTGGAAAATGCTCGGTTGAAATTTTTTAAGTAGTTCTAACTTGTGTTAACTGATAATTAGATTTTTGAAAATAAAAGCGTTGAAATGGGTTACATTGCGTACATATTATAGTGCAAGATCATAACATCTACTGTACAGACAGTAAAAGAAGTGAAATTGGACATGTGAATATTGCATACATGATCATGGAACAAGCTTATGTGAAGCTATTAGAAGATGTGCTTTGGTTTGGATTTTTAAGCAACACAGCTGCATTTGCATTTAGACATGCAAGTTTTGCACTCTCCTAAACTGGGTTTTCCACCATTGCGGTCACATCTCTTGCCGCATGTATTTCTAGCAGTACCATTCCACAAGCATCGTGCCATGCAGCGCAGTAGCGGGACACATTTTGGGCATCCGAACTCCAGCTGGTTCATTATGCATGTTCTGCATTCCTTCCCAGCTGCTCCTCTCTTTCCTGGTGATCCGCTGCAGTTTGATTTAGCAAGTGATGCAGGAGAGGTTATGAGAATCAAGCTGAGGATCAACAAGGCTATCACCATGGCTGATGCTGACCTGAACATCTTTGTAACGAGAGGCTTGTAGTGTGAGGTTGTAGAGAGTTTTGTGAAGAAGGGTGTGTGAGAAGGTGAGCGTATGGAATGGTTTTCTGGCTATGTATTTAAGTGGGAAAGCATTGAATTGAGATAGTTAATGTGCAGAAAGTCTTTAGGTGGGTATGCTGTACCAATGATGCTTGCTTTGCTTCCATGTTGATCCATTTGGTTCTGCATTGGGTTGCTCAATGGTTTTCCATCTTGATAATCTTTAACACACACTGCATCTGACTTGAGTCATGTATGCAATAAATGTATGTAAATGAAATTATGAAACACAATGCGCGATTAACGCACAGGCCAAGACAAGTGTTCAAATTCACACTTACAAAGACAGTCATAGATCTCAGCTGAAAACAGACAGGCAGCAGAAGTATATTTGACTTGTGCGACCTTGTCGCTTATGGTTGTAAAATATAACAGATAGGGTCTATATTCACACATGCATATCTGACTTGACGAGCCTAAACAAGATGGCTCAATAATCACACATGCAGAACGAAAATATCGAGAGTGGCAATGGAAATTCCAGGATACATGACGGTCTCGACAAGGTAGACTGGGAAACAAACATGGAATGATACAATATGGACGAGGTGCATAGCCTAGCAAGCTGTGAAGGCGATGTTAGTACGCACACCTATTCCCCTTCACTGAGGATGGGTACGATGAGCGGGTTCAACTGTGCAAGGTATACAATAGCCCACCTGACAAGAATAAATCCAAGATTAAAATAAATTTAGGTTAAAATGCAGATGTTAAAGTCCTGTTATAAAGGGCACTTCGGGACAAGAAGCAATTACAAGCGCTGAGTTACAAAATACACACTACTGTGAATAAGTTCTAAACAAGCGAACACCCAAATTGGAAGGTTTGGACATTACATGTTAAACCTAGACATGACTCTCTCACGAAATTGTAATGCAAGCTTGAAAATTATGATAAAATAATAGAATAACATGACATGGATAAACATTGTGTGAATCATTGCTTCAACAAAACAGAACTTACAAAATAAACAGACAGACTTTAAAAGAGGCATAAGTTTGAACTAAAAAATAGAGGTGAAGTTGGAGAAAATAACTTACATCAACCAACAACAAACTGTTGCAGTAACAACCAGCGTAAGATGCAACCTGAAATAAAATAAGCACAGTCATTATTTACATATAGTGTACAAATTCACCAATCAAGTAAAGCAGCAACTTCATAATTCATATACTTGATGAAGGAAGTCCATATATTTTACAAAACAAAGTTGCACACAAGTACACAAACTGTAGCATTTATTCTCGAAACCCAAACTCAAAGGTACAGTCTTAAGTCTTTACTTCTATCCAAGTCCGGCAGTAGAAAATGCAGTTACTAGACAGTTCAAAAATGCCAACATAGAGCTCATATTGCCTTACACATACAAATCTATACCTGATAATCGACGCAAAATCAATCACAAGATATCTCCAACCAAGATTTTCTAATAAATCACATCCGCAAAAAGGCTCAGCGGAACTCTCAGAAAGAAAATTGCAGCTACAACTACACATTGTAAATTAAAATCTTAATCACGAACACGAAACTCAATATAAATTCAAACGAATATTATCAAATATCATTCAGCAAACCCTAATCACTACAAACAGATAACACAAAAGACCTCAAATTTCAACCATACAACAAAAATGTCAACAGAAATCGAAGTGTCACGTACAGATTAGCAGAAGCCCCTTTATTGCAGCAGATTCTGACAAAAAGCGAAAGAATGACTCCAGCCATAGCAAAAATCAACGTTGTGACCACAAAACCCATCTTCCTCGAACCGGCACCAAACACTACAAATCAACAACCGATCAAAATCCAATGATACAGAATCAATCTGGAACCAATGAAATCACTGATTTCGAGAGCAATTACTAACCTGTAGATTTCGATGTGTGGATCCGGTCCGCAAGCGAGCGAGCGATCGATCGATTTGGAAGCTTCGTCGTCGTTTTTCGATTCGGAGGATTGAGTTGTGTTGTGAAATCTATCAATCCACGTGGCGTTGATTTCGGGCCACTAAATCACGACCCAAAGCCCATTAAGTGTGTAAGGCGGTGACTCGCGGAGGATTTGCTGAAGAAGACGGTGTGAAGATCGTTTGCCGCGAGTGGGGCTTCCAAGCCCAATCGCAAATTATGGCCCAAATTATGTAAGGGCCCAACTGCGAATTTTTTCGAAGGTTGTAAAAAACGTTCGGCCGTAATTTGGCAGATATGTGCAAAACTAAGAATAAGAGATTAATAAATCGGATTTGATATTTTCTTTACTTTTTTTATTATACCATAGTTTATATATATTCTTATAAAAGAATAGGGAGAAGAATGTAAAAGTAAGCTTAAAATTATCTTTCTGTCCTTCATTAAACAAAACAAAAAGACGCAACTACCCTCTCTTCACAATTTCACCCCTCTCTTTACCATTAATTACAATCTAATTCATTAAATAAAATTTAAAAACTTAAAAATAAAAATATTAAAAATAAGCAGTTAAAAATCAAAAATTAAAATTAAATTAAAAATTAAAAATTGATTTTTTTTAAATTAACATTAAAAATAAAAAATTAAGCGGAAAACATTTAGTATTTTTAGATAAATCAAATGAAGACACGAGAAAAATTCCCGTCGTTTGAATTTTTAGAGAAATACACGGGTCCAGCCCGACCCATTAAAAATTTAAATTTACACAGGCCACAGGGTCCGTTTGAATTTTCACATAACACAAGGGCCCAATCCGACCCATTAAAAATTTTAAATTTTAAATTACACTGACCACACGGGCCCAAAAATTGATCAATCGAGTACCGCCCGTATTTGACCTGTTCGATTGCACATTCGGAACGACGCATCCCCGTCGGGATGACGGGCGGTACGCTAGTTATATAATAATTTAACAGAATTTTTGGGATACGATCATAATATCCAAATTTAATTATTACCGATCAATAAAAACACTAGCATTTATTCTCTAAATAAAATAAAATACAAAAGCAGTATTCCAACAAAAAAAAGACATTGTAAAAGTTAAAAGCGTATGCACGTGGGTCCAAATCTGTGAAAAAGTTTGCTTTTCAACCAGTGTTGAACTGCTTAAGATACATGTCGTTTAGAATCCAGCAGATATGGTGATCAATGTAATTCCGGTGAGCAAGTTCAGGCATATAGGTTGTTAGGAATTAGCTAACCTGTTTTGCAGGTACAGGAGCTATGACCGAGGGAACATGAGTCAATGTGTATCCAGAATGAGTGAGAAGGGTGAGTGCTCAGGTTCATAACGTAACCAAAAGAGTTGATGGTTCAGGTGGAGATACGTTTGTCCTTACTGCATGGAGAATAATGATGCATTTTACTTGAAATATGGACGTAAAATGAGTTGATTTGATTGCCATAGGAAATTCCTGCCTATCGACCATCATTTCCGCACCAACAGGACTGATTGTTACAAATTCGCACACCAGGCATCTCAAGTGTATTTCGTTAAATATCCGAAGACAAGGCGACAAGATGGTGATTGGTTGGGAGTCTGTGAATTAAAATCTCGTGTATGGTCCGAAGAGGGAGTTGAAAGTTCAGCTCAGCGTATTATAATTCCAGAATCGTTCCAACTAGAATCCACAACTATCATAAGAACTATCGACGATCCACTAGCGGATGTTGGCACACTAGGTCCCTTACATGATCCGGTCGGTCCAGTATATGAATCTGAATTAAAAGGCAACGAAGATCGAGAAAGTTCAAAGGAGGCGGAGCTTGAAACTTCGGAAGACACCGAAGAAGAGAAATTATAGTTATTTAAGTAATTGATTAATTTAATGTTTTCATAGGATTATTACTTTGTATTTGAAATATAAATTATTTTAATAATTTGAAATATAAACACCGAGAAAGAGTTGATTTTCTACTGAACATTATGTCTCATAAAAATGCGACAGGTTCAAAAATTATGCTAAGTGTTGATTTTCTACTTATCATTAGCGACCACGTGGTCATTAATGTCTCATAAAAATGCGACAGGTTCGAAAATTTGCCTAACTGTTGATTTTCTAATTACCATTAGCGACCACGTGGTCTCTAACGGTGCCAATTCAGGCGGCAAAATCTAGTATTAGCGAACACGTGGTCGCTAACCGTTTCAGATTAGGCGGCAAAATTTGTTTATATATTGTGAAATTGTATATATTGTTATTGTGAAGTTGTTTATATGGTTAAATTGTTTGTATACTTGTTATTTCTGTTTATATGGTGAAATAAATTATATAGTAAAATTGTATAATGTGAATTGTATGTTTTTAATGTTAATGTATTTGTTTATAATGTCAAGATTATGGCCGGATCACGTCGTCTTGCACGTCTCCCAGGCCTTCGGGCATGGGTGACGCTCCCCAGTCTGGGGAGGATGGGGAGAGCTCGCAGCAGCGAAGCTCCGAGCGAGCCCCATCTGCGGATAACGATGAGTTACTGCTCGTCGCGTTCCGCATTTCCTATTGCGGGTCAATCCCTGAAATTGGAAGTATGAGCACGCCGTCCGACGAGTCTGCCACCTATGCTGCTGCTGCTCTTCCTCCTCCTGTAAGAGCACGACGGCAACGCACCCTGGATGAGGGTGCTATATGGGATTTGACAATTTCTGGCGATCGGTACGTTTTATTATTATTTATTTATTAATTTTTAAAATTAGTTAATTTTTAAATTAAAAAGTAATTGATTAATTTAAATTGCATGTTGGAGCCAAGCTACAGGATGGCGTGCGTCATCACTAGCGTGGTAGATGAGCAGCTGGATCGGAACGTTTGGAGGTGGGAGGACGTCAGTCAGTCATCTATAGACCGCTGGTTTGCGGCATGGAGGGTATGTCATTTTGTTGTTATTTTAAAGTTTTTAATATATATATATATAACTAATTTTTTTTGTATCAGACGCACTTCCGCTGGGACGAAGAGGATTCAGCAATATCCCTCGAGAACATTAGGAAGAGGTGGCTAAAGCACGCAAAAAAATGCTATACAGACCTCGTGTACAACTATCGGAAGGTTGAGAAGAAGCCTAGATGGCTAGATGAGGCCAGCTGGGACCACTGGCTGGCCAACTGGAACGCGCCCGAGTTAGCCGCAACACGAGCGCGATAAAAGGCGAATCGGTTGGCTAATCAATCGCTCCACACTAGCGAGTCCATAGGTTCCAGAAGCATTGGCGTCGCATGGTATGCTATTATTTAATAGTTTATATTAAATTTTTATTTTATTAATATTTAATTTAATATTTATGAGGAGCAACTCGGGAGGAATGTCCTGCCTCACGAGTTGATGCTCCACACTCAAGCACGCGCGCCGGAGCATTCTGAGCTAGTGGATCAGGGCTCGCATGAGATAGTGGTAAGTTATATAATTATAAACATTTTTATATATTAATCACAAGTGCCAAACCCGTCGTTCCGACGGGATGCGGCGGCAACAGAGAGATATTAAAAAAATACATAACATATATTTTAACAAACCTGAGCTCCCAACATTTAAGTTTCTTTTTCTAATTTCAGCCTCTCCTCATCACAGCAGATAACAGCCTCAAGCGCAGACATGTCAGAGGCTTTAATATCTGCACCAAAGCACAAAAAGTAGGTAAGGTACATGCATTCGAAGATAGTTGAAGCCAGTGGAAACATGTTCACTCTTATTAACAGTTAGTAGCTAAGTTAGCTGCCAAAAATAGACACTTTTCGTAGTGCCAGATACATTCAACCTCTAAATCAATCAAAATCTTGCAAACTGGGACGAACTAATCAGGTTTTAATAAACATGTTCACTCTTATTGAATGCTCTACAACATTATCAAATCTGTTCCAGTACAACATCATGTTACAATACAACATCATCAAATCAGA
Organism: Echeveria elegans; assembly: GCA_035048345.1. Classification (NCBI taxonomy): domain Eukaryota; kingdom Viridiplantae; phylum Streptophyta; class Magnoliopsida; order Saxifragales; family Crassulaceae; genus Echeveria; species Echeveria elegans. The sequence goes on from JAWWMW010100019.1 coordinate 8,398, forward strand.
AAAAGAGAGTTTCCCCAAATTCCGACCGTGATAGCTTTTCATTGATCTCTACGTCTATAAACACAAAATATATCTGCTGGGTCAGGTTACCGAAATAAAAATGCTTGGTAAAATTTCATAATCTGAAACTTTTAGCAGCAATATGAGAAACAGAAAAAACAAATTATACCTTGAGCAGCATGAGCAGCAGGTGGGTCAGAAAGAGAGATTCCCAAAATCCACCAATGACTTCTTGATCGGCCTATTGTTAATCTCGAGTGCTAAAGCATCACCACCAACAACAACAATCAAGTATGTTACAATCGAGATATGAAAATAATAGTAATAAAGAAGATTAGATTAGATGTTTGATGCTTACAAAAAGCGTCAAGCTTGGAGTAAGTCGCCTTGCGCTGAACTCTAACAATTACGGGCTTATGATTCATAGTACTGTGACCGACTTCCGAAATTGCAAAATTTTAACTATCTTTGGAGTCCATCTTAATGATCGTCGCCGTCAATCAGATCCATGCCATTGTCAATCAGTTTTGTCCCGTCGTTGATCAAATGTGCGTCATCGTTGACCCAGCCGTGCGCTGGTGTCGTGGAAAGGGAGGAGAGTGGAGCAGATTACGGTCGCCGATGTCATCGACATCACAGCCGAAGCATGTCCAAGATTTTGCAACGGTGGCGGGCACGAAGATCGGGGATGTTAGATTGTTAGATGGAGTGGTTGCAGATGAATATGGGTTTCGGGGACCGACGATGGAATGAGGGTTTGGATGAAATGAGTTGAAGTGGGTTTGTTTAGCGACATAAAAGTTAGTTTTAGCGACGTAAATTATTGTAGTTAAATGTATGGTTGCGGATGGTAAACTATTATATGTATCGATTATACTAATACATATTTAACGTGTATTAGGATCGGACTCGATAGATCATCACTCAGAGGAGCACCCAACAGTCCGAGGAGATGCTATCCAGCTGCAGCGCCACACTGACGAGATGACACAAAGAATGGAGCAAATGCAGAAGCAAATGGAAGAAATGAGGGAGGCTCAACGAGAGTATCAACGAAGGATGGATCTATTTATGGCCGAGATAAGGGTCAAGCAGGGCGGCGCTTCCTCTTCCAGCAGACTGCCGCCGTCGCCGCCAGCACCGGATGCATATATAGAATAGTCTGTATTCGATTTAATGTTTTGAAAATTATTATTTTGTTAAAACAATTTCACTTTTAAATATTTGAATTTAAAGAAAATTATTAATTTTAAATTTTTTGAAATTTAATTTATGAAATATTTTTAAATAATTTTATATACAAAAACATTTTCATCAAAATTAAATTATTTTGCAACCACGTGGTGGCAAAGTAATTAATTTTTTGATTTGATTTTATTTTTATTTAGCGACTACATGGTCGCTAAATAATTAATTTCTATTTTAATTTAATTAATATATTAGCGATCATGTGGTCGGTAAGTAATTAAATTTTCAAATTTTGAATTAATAAATATTTTGCGACCGCTTCGTTAATGAATTAATTTTCTGGATTTTAAATTAATTAATATTTTTCGACCACGTGGTCGCTAAATAATTAATTTTTTTAATTTTGATTTAATTAATATATTAGTTACCACGTGGTCGCTAATTAATTAAAATTTTAAATTTGAATTATTAATATATTAGCGACCACGCTGTCGCTATTTGATTAAAATCCCGCATTTTGATTTCATTAATATATTAGGGATCACGTGGTCGCTAATTAATTAAATTATCTAAATAGTTTCATTTCATTATTTAGCGACCACTTGGTCGCAAAATATTGTGGTCCCTAGATTATGACCATATGGTCGTTAAATGTCATTAGCAATCGATCTTTTAGCGACCACATTTACCGATCATTTTATGGTCGCTAACGTGGAATAGCGACCACAAGGATGCCATTTGCGACCACTCTTGTAGTCGCAAAATGACGTTTTTTTTGTAGTGTTTTATGCTCGTCACTATAGTGTCAAAATGGTGTAGTGGACTTCTATCAAACTACAGGAGTTCAATTCGATCTCTTAATGGTTAATGCATATAATAAAGAAAAAATTAGTGCAAATCACTTTATGTTTGGCCACTTGTCAAAAACCGACTCACAAATTAGTGTAATTCATATGTCTGAAATTTGTCATAAACCATTACATTATATCTTTCCCAGATCCCCTTTTTGTCAAGTTGCCATTAAACGAGTTTTAGGCTATAGTTTTTAATTAAAAAAATATAAATTTTAATTGTTGCAAATCACCTTTATGATTATTCATTGCCATTGGGGCAATTACAGAAAAAAAACCCCTATTTGTACCACTTTTTCCAGATGAAACACCTCCGTTTTGTTTTCACACTTAAACACTTTCATGCTTTTGCCGTTTTCAATTAGACCCCCTTCGTAATTTTAAAAACTTTAGGGGAGGAGGAAGATGAGGGGTGGTGGGGGAGGAGGAAGATGAGGGGTTCAATTGTATTTTTTACATTTTCAATCTGACACCTAAAATTTTTAAAATTACAAAGGGTGTCTAATTGAAAACGACAAAAACATGAAGGTGTTTATGTGTGAAAACAAAACGGAGGGGTGCCATCTAGAAAACGTAG
>JAWWMW010100030.1:0-11013 GCA_035048345.1 Echeveria elegans
GACTTCTCGGAACAACCTTATCTCAAGGTTCCTGAATTTCCGGAACTTCCTGTTTTATCTTGTTAGTAGATAGTTTGTCATTATCAACTAACTGGTTTATGATATTGTTCTAACAATTGTGCATTGATACAAATTATAAACCAAACAAGAGGGAGTAAGCCAGTTATTTGGGAGCTTTATAATTTATCAAGAGTCTGGAAAATGCCTGGCATAGTTTCACCTTTCAAATCCACACTTTTAACTACTACAACCACCTTGTCGGGTAGAGATTCTTACTTCTTCGTGAGACTAGTTTCTTTCACCATTGTCAACAAAGTGTCATCCTAATGAGTAGACCATTCGCTCACCAAGGGCATCACCCACAACTTTTTTGTACCTCTTCAACTGAGATTCAAAATACTGCCTCTCCCCAAAGCCAATCACATTGTACAATTCCTTAAAAAAGAGAGGATAAACTCACATAAATAAAGGGATTAAAGAAAATAGTAACCAGCATTGCAAAATTTAACTAAGCAGGTTACTCCTCTAGAGTAAAATCATGGCTGGCTTCAGCATCAAACAAAGTATACCGAACCTCTATCTATATTGGTTGCAAAACAAATCACCTTTCAAAATAGTGTGACAAAAAGTTTGATGCCTTGATGGATAAATCCAGCAAAAAGGAATCATACCTTGAATCTACGACGAGTATCCTGTATATCAATCAATATGTCACCAACATCAATGAGGTCATTCGACTTTGGGGACAACTCATCATCAGAATTCTCAGAATCAACCTCGTCCATTTCGTGGTCCCCGCCATCAACAAATACATCATTAGAATCTTCTTGAGCAACATTAGCATTCTGGACTGTCATCTCCTCAACATCATCATCATCAAAACCAGAATGTCGCTGCGCTGCAGCCTCGCCATTCTCTGAAGATGTAATATCAGATAGAACAACATATGGCTTCCTATCAAGCTGTGGCTTTGCAGCTTCAAAAGGTATCCATCTGCACAATGAAATCGACTTATGAGCAGTCATTAGTTCAATATGCATGCAACACAGGATCCAGGGCTCACGAATCATTAAGAGCAATGCAATAAAGACATTTCGCGATATTTGCATCTCACAAAAATGAATCTGATGCGTAAGCGGGATAGAATCACAGTCTTTTCATCTATTTTAGACTGTTTAAGCAGAGATAAACTACAATGTACAAACAATAAGGATGGCAGACAACAATTAAATATAGCATCAACGACCACTCTATGATTTTATAATGCAGTTACTACTCTATGAAGCTCATTCACTCGTTTCCCATCAAATTCCTTTCTAATCCAGAGAGCAACTTACTTATAACGAAGTGGGCACAGAAGCTCCGATGGGTAATATCTAGCTTTGTTTCTCATTTTATTGCATGAATGAATGTAGTATCCCAAGTAATAATACTGAAGACTGGAGCAGTACGCTTGATTCTCTTTTACCCAGCTTATTTCTTGTAATGCTGAGTACTTGCCCAATGAGAGGAATGCAAAGTCCGGGTCCCAGAATAAATATTTACTCGACAAACATTTTGGGAGGATGTCAACCACACCAACGGCAACAAGATGACCATCAATCACATATTGTTGATGGAACGAACCAAAGCCGCAAGGAGGAACTGTGCCATCATCAGCGGGGTGTACTGGGACCAAGGGAGTGTCAATCAGAAACCTCCTATACGAGGTCTCCGTGACATGTTCTGGAGTGTCATTGTGAACCTTAATTTGATATTTCCGATATAAGGCATATTCTTCAGCATCGAAACTAGACCGCTTCAATCTAATCTCGAGACGCTTTTGTTGTGATTCTGCAGGGACATCCTTCGGAAGGACCTTTTCTTGTTTGCAATTTAGAGACATGTCTTTATAGGATGGGAGATTCACGCTAACTCCATCTAGAGTAACATTTTTGCTAGCAGCATATATATTGATGTACCCATTGCAAGCTCTGATTGATAAACCAGTCCCCTTCAGTACCTCTACGAGGATAGCTGACAAATCCTCAGCAATTTGATGTGGAGAAATATTAGATGAGACTGTATTTGTATTCTCGCTTTTGGTGAGATTAATCACTTTTCCAGCACACTTTTCAGCCGAACTTACTCGTCGAATAGCAGCAGCAATCTGGAACGAGATGTTACTGGTATATACAAGCTCTTCACACCCTTCTACACCTAACTTCCTTTTTGAGGAGGAAACTTTTTGGACAGAAGGTTTAGGAAGACGCACATCTAAAGGTAATGTTCCACAATTGCAGCAGCCAGACATGGCTTGACTGATTTTCTCTGATAAATGAATTAAGATCTTGTCCTCAGTTTTCCTCTCATGCGTACAGTCCAATGGTTCTCGAGCCGACTGTGATGAATTACGAATGGATGAACCCCGGCTGGTGGTAGGCACATTCATAGGCTCATTTGTTGTCTTTACATCCATCTTACCATCCAGAAATCTACAAACAAAGAACTCCAAGAGTCATTGATTCAATATAAAAACAAGGTGTGGTCTAATAAAAAAATGTTTCATTATGGATGCTCGTCTCCTGCAGTGTGCAGAAGGAGACCAGAAGGATGATTTTTTCCCTCAAAATTTGATGCCTGAGTTTATATGATATCTAAACTCTAAAGCACAAGTGCAGCAGGATAAAAAATGTGAACAAGCTAAACGGGAAAGAAAAAAACCCAAAGTTCAGGGCCATTATAGAAACACCTTTGCATCCGTCTACAAACCCGAAGTTGCTCTTTAGATGGCTTAAAATCCATTGCTCGTAAACGAATTGTATATGAGGGGCAGCATGTACTTTCCATCTCTGGTTTGTAGAGGAAAGAGCCAGATCTTCTCCAACCTCGGTCAAGTAAATCTAAAACGGAAGGGCCACAAATTAATACATTTTCTTCCATTTTCCGAAATTTGACGCATCACCTTAGACTTCCATATGTGCAACCAATAAAAAAATGGTACATAGTTACAACGTCAACTGCTTACTAAATCACGAAGGAAAATTCGGTTAAAAGTACCTTGATAGTCGTTTACAGTCAGGCTATTTGCCCAAAGGCCTGCAATTTTCAGAGCGAATACAATTAAATAAACAATCAAACACAAACACAGATTTGACTATGTAAAATCAGACTATGCATCATCAACACAGGTGGATCATCAATAGTGACTAAGCCATTGACTTAAAGAACAACCCGTTGCTGCTAGAAAGAATCAAGAGTCAAGACCCATCCAATACAACAATTTTAGTTCCAAGTTCCAAAATCCAACATCACCTACTTAATTTGAATCCAAATTTTACCTTAGAAAACATGAAATGACTCCATAGAATTTCAAATTCAAGAAGCAATAAATCAGTATCAGCAGGAATTGATATAAAAAAAAGGATTTAATAACCATGCGAGATTCTGGTTCTTGCGCCGGACTTGCAGTAACCACAAGTGCTTTTCCGTCTTCCGTAATCGACGACCACCGATTCCCCTTTCGTGCCTCCCCGACTGCTACTCCCCCATTCGTTCCTCATCTCGCTCACGAAATAGCTAACGACGTTTTGCGATCAATCGAAATCGGCTGAGTACCGACGACTTCAGATCGGACCTTGTCGCTCAACACATCGTCGTATCGTCTTGCACCGCGTCGCGTCGTGTCGTTTGCATCTAAGGGTCTGTTCTTTTGACATTAATTTATTTTAAAAGTGTAAATGTGTAATAAGACTTTAATCTATGAGACAAGCTTAAGACGCATTCACTATTGTCAAAACTATTTTTTAAATTAAAAATAATATGCAAATGTAATTAATTAATTAATTTCAAAATTTCTGTTCAGTTCAGTCCAGTTCAATTCAGTTCAGTTCTGTTTCAGTTCATATCAAAAGAACAGACCCTAAATGATGAATCAGTCCGACTTTGTGATTACTTCTTTTTTAATTAACTTCTTTTATTAGGTAGCTTAATTAATCTCAACTATTATTAAATATGACTTCTTTTTACTTTGATAAACTAAGAAAGGAAAAAACTAATAAACATAATTTGCGTGAGGAGCTCTTCTTTTGAGCTGAATTGAAACGAAATTGATTTGAACTAAACTGCACTAATCTGAACTAAACTGAACGAACTAAAACTGAAAGTTTGCTTTTATGTTATGAACTAGATATATGTTGTGGCCTACAAGATGTAGAAAAAGCTTCGTAAAATTTGTTATCACTAACATAATTTGTTATTTTTTAATTGTAGAATGGATTCTGAAGTTCTCGCTCAATGTAAGAGGATTGCACTTGAAAAATTGAGTAGTTTGATATCTAAATCAAACAGACGGAAGTTAAGATCTGGAGGTGAGACCGGTGGACACTATATCCATTGACTGGTGCGCACGAATTTGATACTTTGTGAGGAACAACTACGATTAAAAGATGAAATGCTACTACAGTTGGTTGATATAATGGTGTCAAGATAATTATTAAGCGATAGCAAGTTTATCACTGTCATGGAACAAGTGGGAATGTGTTTATACATTTTGGGTAAAGGAGCTTCGTATCGAGATGTCGCAGATACATTCAAGCATTCACCGTCAACCTTAAACAAGTATTTTTTTTGAAGGTATTGAGTGCTTTGAAAGAGTTGTCGTTTGATATCATACGACCACATACATCTTTGAATCAAGCTCCCAACAAAATACTACAAAGCAGCCTCTGCTCGCCATATTTTAAAGTAAATAGTTTTCCACATCCACCTTCAGGTATAAAAATTTTTACGGTTATTATGTGCATCATATTATTCACTTGATCAATAACTTTATTTTTTTTGAAGGAAAATATTATTTAGTCGACTCTGGTTATCCGGATACACTTGGATATTTAGCACTATACAAAGAGAAATGAATTTGTTATCATATGCCAGCATCTACACATGGTCATCCACCTACCGAGATTTTTTAATTGTTTAATTATCGACATTCATCTTTGCGAATCACCATTGAAATATATTTTGGTGTTTTAAAGAAGACTTGGAAGATTCTTAGAAACATGCCTCAATCAAAAGATGTACGTCAGATCGATATCATACTTGTGACATTCACGCTCCATAACTTTATTAGGATGCATCAACTACAAATCTATATCCTAGCACATGAACTGGTAAATGAGTTTGGAGATTCTGATCTTTTTGATTACCATCGAAAAGCAAAAATGAATCAGTTGCGAGATACAAAAGCATTTCAAATCGAGAGAAACAATCTCGATAATACGATGTTGTGGACATGGACACTGATGAATAACCCATGTAATATTATATTTTGATTATATTTATCAAATATTAAAATTTTTATTTTTTCATTCTTATGTTATTATTAATGTTTTTATACTAGGGCTACATTTCAAGTTTAATAAATAATGTTTATCATATGAATTGAATTGAACTGCACTTAAATGAACTCATCTGAACTGAACTGAACAAAAATTAAAGTCAAAAGAACAGACCCAAGTCTTAGTCTGGTTGGATTTTCAAAAGATGCGATATAGTTGGTGTGTTTCGAAGGTCAGAGCAATCCATAATCCGACCCAGTGGCGGATACAAAAATTTACGATATACGATCATCATCAAAAAAATTATAATAATAATTATCAAGTACATTAGTATAATCCATTTTATTTTACTTCATAAAAATCTAGTTCGTTTTGGTTAATTATGATATTTAATACATTTTATATATATACAAAATAACACAATCTCATTTGCAACAGTTAATTTTTAAAAAATAAATAAAATTTTCTACATCCTACAAGGACCGAATAACCACTAGACTAAAGACGGTGGTACGTATTAGGTAACTTGAACTTAAGTTCTTTGATAATATGATCAACAGTGTAATTATTGCAACATACATCAAATGTTAAATTATATTAGCTGGTCCAATATTTAAACACACAAATTTAAATTAATCTTTCATAAATTTATTTATGTTTTAATAAAAAGACAATATGTACTTGATAATAATAAACATAAAATTGAGTCTTCGGGTATTTATCTACTATTCCTACTAAGTTAATGTGTCTATATTGTTATGGAATTATAATTTTAATCTTTATTTTAATTTTAGACCGGGAGTACTAGCATAGTTTAGCAAAATTAAATTACAATTTTTCATAAATTACATCTATCTACTCAAAGTATAGAAAAAAAATTCATTTGAGCCCCGAGCCAAGTGCATCCGCCTTCCGCCCCTGATCCGACCTATGATCTTGCAATTCGGTTCCATTGAGGATCGAGGGCCGGACTATGGATCAAGATGTGGATACAAAAAAGTTTGAGCGAATTGATTTCTTTTATGAACGATCATATTACTAGTTTGCTACTAATGTGCGGTTTTACCATTTGTGATTTTTTTTATCTATCTGAATTCATTAAAATTGATACCAGCAATAATAATTTAGAAGGGAACGAATGAGACTGAAATAAGGTTGTGGTTATGTCTTGATTGTTTCTTTAAAAGACGCCATTTTCAACATTTTTTTTCCGTATAAATTTGACAACCAAACGATCTTAACCCTCCACTTGGATGGAGATAAAATGTATGAAAATAACAAAAGACGAAAATTATACGCCTTGTTTAGATTTTGGAAAAGTAAGGAAAAGAAGGTGAAATAGAAAACCAAGCAACTGGTGTTAAATTCATAAAATGTTTGTTTATTAAATTCTAACTTTCCTATACACAACGAAACGTCGAAACACATCATTTTATTTTATTTTTCTTTAAAATTTTATTTCCATCCAATAACTTTCCATGAAACAACTGAAGTAAAGGAAAAATAACTTTCCTAGAGTGAAAAGTTTGATCTAGATTCTTTATTATATTATTGTTTTTCATGTGCAACCAAACATCTTACTCATTTATTATCGTTTTTTTTATCTCATGAACCAAACGGAGCTTAAGAAAAAATGCACTTAAGTTGAAGATGATGGTAGGTTCATTTGAACTGGCATGTTTGATGAAACCTGGAATCTTTCTCAAAACTTTCGAATGATTGAATTTAACATATGTCACAAACAACTGAATAAAGTGTCTGTAGTTTGAAATATGATGCTTACTTGCAAGTTACAATCAGATAAAGCCGGAACTTCAACTTTACTAAATACCAGGTTTCAAATCCCACCTGCTGTTTCTTTCTTTTCCATTTCTGCTCCCACCTGATAGCTCGCTTGTCAGCTTGAAGGATGTGAACTGTGTGGTATCTATTACATCTCTCTCTTCACTACCGTCGTACCACCCAAAAGTACTCTTACGTGTGCGCTTTACAGGTGCTTGCGCCCGTTGGAACTCAGTAAATTTAACATCAGTTTCTATATGACCGGCATCATTATTTGCATCCAACGAGACACTGCCATTACCTGCAAGGCCAGGGAGTTAGTTATTTCACATAAAAATATTATCTGCAAGCTCGAAACAGAATAGAGCACTACACATATGAGCCATACATGCCAGTATATGCATTACTATGTTCAGCTTCAGAAGGATTAGTGGTACAAGTTTCATAACTAAAACTGGTACTATTATATAATGTGTGATTGTATCTTAAATGATTGCCCAGCATTATCAATAACATGAGGCCTGAGGGATGTACCTTGATTCTCTAATCTATATAACCGCATCACAAAAAAGCAAACTGAAATAACCAAAGAAACAGGTGCCCTTTCAGCAGTCTGCGCAACTGAATCCTATAGCAATAAACTTACCAGTATTATTGGGAGCATCATCAGGCTTGTCCACTCCAGATGTCCCCACAGCTTTAGGATTAATAGTTTTCATTACGTTATTCGCTTCGTTAGTACCAAAAGATGTTGCAACACCTCGTACAACATTACCCGCAACCCGTTGCTTACCACCAGCAAACTGAGCATAATCTCTAACAACTGTTTCCTGTTCCACAGAGTGTGGCACGACAGTTAGCTATTGATATGGCACATGGTAGCTGCACCAAAATACCAAAGATCCTCAACGAGCACTTGTGAACCATACGACAAAATAAAATAGCATTTATTATCTTTTTTCAACAACAAACCTGAACCGGATATGAATCTCCAAATAATAATAAAACATAATGATCTCGAATGGACAATAAATGCTGCCAGCTTCAGTCTGCAATTCCAGGATTGTTTCCCCCATCTAATCTCAACATATATCAGAATTGAGAAAATGGAATCCAGCTCTAGAATAAGAATCTTTTCCCGTTTCTCTATCATGCCTAAGATTCAAATTTTGACCATACAAAAAGAAGGGGACAAACATTCCCAAGACAGTCAATATCACAAATCCACAACACACGTAAGAGGGACTGCTGAGCATGCGAAGTAAGATTACAAAGAAATCATTTCTATCCTTTTGAACATGTCATCAACGCCACCAATCAAATAGAAAGAGAAAAAAAAAGCAGTGTGTCGCACTCTGATCACCTTATTAGAAGTCACTGCTTCCTCAACAATGTCCTTGTTAAGCCCCACATTAGTAGACTGTGCAGATACTTGGTTAACTGGGGGCTCAACTGGACCATGTGCATTGTGTGGAGCATCGGCAAGCGCAGCAGCACCAGCAGATGACTCAGCTTCATCACCATTAGTTATCAACTATTTAGAGTTACAAATATAAGGGGTCAGTCCAAGGCTTAATCTTTTTATACCTTGCACACTCATAGTGAATTAACCCTAGCAAATATAGGGGAAGCAAAGGTAGAGTATGATAGCTCCACGCCTCCATTTCATTCAAAAAACAGAAGTGGAGCATGCCAATAAAAAAATCACGCGAGAAATGAACGTATCTAAAGAACAGCATCATCAATTTATCAATTCATGCTTGCATCAGAAGGTGCATTCACATTTCGAAAAAGAACAAATCTATTGCGCTCACCTTTGTAGGACTCCCGCCCTGTTCTTCATTTTGAACCTCCTCTAATATCACTTCAATGAGAAGTTTGTATGAAGCTTCCTCAATAAAAATCCATCCATCATCTCCGTACGTCTAAGTAAAAAGTGCAATCAAAAACACATATCAAACACACAATCAATTGTTCAACAGCAACCATTTCAACACAATCTCAATTCCCAATTCAGGGAAAATTAATCAACATTTTCTATTATCAACAACAAGAAATACCTAAATTCAAAATCAGAAACAATGGAGTGTCATTTAAACAAGCATGCAAGAACCAAAAGAAGAAATAAAGCTGAGGATTTTCACATTGAGCAACTCTTTAAGCTTGCGCTTAACAAGTTCAGTAGGGAATCCGAATGGTTTCATAGCATCCAACGCCGCATCCTCTCGCCGGCATCCTACCTGAAATTACAGAAACACACTTTCAGAGAAAACCCTGGAAATACCATCCACTACGAACCAAAGGAGTCACCTTCCTAACTCTCACTCTCGGCGGCATGGTATTAGCGGCTATAGCTTGTTTCGATCGAGTTCGCGGAGGACGGACGAACGAACGAGAGGGAAGATGGTCGCGAAGGGGCTTCGGAGCGGAGGAGGTCGGCGTTGTCGAGTTTTGATTGGCTACTTTATAATTTCTATTAATGTTATTTCTCAAAATAAAATTTATTATTCTTTTAAATTTATAATATTTCTTGCCTTACCCACGAATGCGATCTGCTTCTTTTCTTTCCTAGGGCATCGCACTAGAGCACCTTCTGTAGCACTTTCTTCATGAGCACCTTATAATATTCAAAAATCAAGCACAAAAATCTTCCAAAATTAGGCATATGCATCAATGGAATTCTCTAGCACCTTCTCAGTTAGCACTTTCACTCATTTCCCCCAAAATCAAGCACAAAATGAGAGATTGACTTCTAATGATCTTCCTGTTTGGAGGTTTGGCACAAATATTAAGAGTGTAATAATTGTGTGAATGAATGAATAGTGTAAAAGTAGGAAAATGAATAGTAATAAAATATAAGAGAGAGTGTATTGAGAAAGAAAATTGATTGCGTGAGTGAAAAAATTAATGTAAAAGTAAGGAAGTGAATAGTAATAAAGTAGAAAAGAATGTATTGAGAGAGAAAAATGGTTGTGTGAGTGAGAAAATAATGTAAAAGTATGAAAGTGAATAGTGATAAAGTAGGAAAAAGAATGTATTGTGAGAGTGAATTAATTGCCATAAAAGGATATAGGAAGAACTTTAGGGGACACCTAAATAGGAAAATAGGAAAAACAAAAAAAGACAGAGGGAGTATATAAAAATAATCAGTTCAATAAACACACATCTATCAAAAAAATAATTTATAAAAAATAACAAAGAAGCGTCAATGTCATGATCTCGGCATTCGAATGTGTTCACGATGTAATCTATCCATTCAGTCTCTACACTTTTTCCTTACTTGATATTCCTTCAACAAATTCATCTCTGACCGAAAATTATTGGAACTTTTCCGGATGGGGTGTAGCAGCTCTGGTGGGTGTGCCAAACAAGGATGATATGATCAAAACCAGTCCCTTGAATTTTCTTAATGAGAGACCTCTTAACGCTCCATTTGGTTACGGAAAAAAGTAAGAAAAAGAAAATTTAAAGAAAAATAATTTTCCCATGAGAAAGTTGTAAGAAAATTTTGATCTCATTTTGTTTTTTTTTCTTACAACCAAACACACATTTCATTTTCAATCATAATTTTTCTTTAATTTTTCATTTCTTTCTCCTTTTTTCGCCGCAATCAAACGAGGCCTAAGGGTACCTTCTATGGAAACTTCGCACTGATATTCCTAAAGTTGTCGACATGTTACATGAACAAGGTAATTAGCTACCTCCTCACCTCTAAAATAAAATAATATTCATAAATTGTAACCTCATTTCTACAATGAACTCTCTCGCTCGCTCAGGAAATCGACGTGGAGAAGTTCATTACCTATAGACTCCGTTTGGTTGCGAGGAAAAAGAAGAGAAAATAAAAAATTTTAAGTGAAAATAAAATTATGTGTTTGGTTGTAAGGGAAAAATGCAAAAAATAGACAAATTG
>JAWWMW010100039.1:0-11013 GCA_035048345.1 Echeveria elegans
GAAAAAATCATAAAAAAAACTAAGAAAGTCAAAAAAATTCAAAATTTTATGAACAAATTTATCAAAACATGTATTACGTAGTCACTACTTTTTTGTATTTTAATAAAATTTTATGCAAAATTTTGATAAATTTTAAAAAAATTAAACTAATTTAAAATAAAAAAATTTAAATCATTATTGTTTTAATAAAATTTAAACTAAATGGATGAGTTTTTAATAATTGTTTTCTGAAGTTTTGAATGTTTTTGAGTTTTTTTTGTTATTTTTTATGAATTATTTTTAAGAAGGGTATGCTGCGAACAAACAATCATCAAAGTTGAGATTATTTAGAAATAATTCAGGATTATTCCACCAAATGAGTGAAAGTTGGAATTATTCATAACAAAATTTCCAAAAATTTATGAAAAAGTTGAAGGATATTATTGAGTCGAAGACCTTTGACAACTAGAATAATTTTTTCAACTTTTATAAGGCCGTAAGTTTTGAAACTAAAGGGACAAAAAATAATTTAAATGGTAGTGGAGAAGTAAAGGGACTCTTAAGTAATAAAATGCATTCATAACTTTAAGAGCATCAAACCCCTTTCATCTCTCTTTCAGTCTTACATAGTTCTTAGTCACACCCCAACTAAGGGCCAAAAGCTCTTCCCATTTTCACAACTTGCATGACACATTCTTCCCTATTTACTTAGAATCTAACTGAAAAGGGTTCCCCATTCTCATGAACCCGGTCGAGTTGCACTTATCTATCTCCTCGTCGTTATCCAACTCTTTTATTTTCATTCATAATGTACGTTCTTTATATCATCACACTCGACATAAGATCATTTATAAAGAAGTATGCAATTTATCATAGCGTAAGTATATTTAATAAAAAGAGAAGCATCTAGGCCTCGCTCGAGGCTTTGGGATTTCAAACTTTAGCTTTAGAATGGAATACTTGGCCATATATCATAATGTTACTAAAAAAAACTAGATCAATAGGCAAACCAAATCTCAAAGAAAGAACCATTCTAAAGCTTGGCTGAATTAAGTATCCGCAAAAGCTCATAATGCAAAAAAAAAAAAGTAACTCAGTTGACTGAAACAAGAATATTCCTTTCTAAAAAATCATTCATACTAAAAAAAAGTTCCATTTCTTTTCATTCCCTTCTCTAAACAAAAATCATGCCCTAACAAAGCTACTTTCAACTTCACAAAACGCTGCGTTTTGTGAGGAAATTCAAAAACTAGAACTCTCTTGGGTCCACAAATATGGAAACCCCTGGTGGTGATTTTGTCCAGTCACCGACTGACCCGTCACTGTAGCATTCCCCTAACCGCTTAATGCACCAAACATCCTCGTCACAAGACAAACTCTTCCAATGTGGTATCCCTAACCGGATCGGGTCACGACCCGCTACCTCCACCACAACTGCTCCACACCCGCTTCCACTAGCCAAATTATGCGCTTGGTCACATAAAGCCTTGACCATTTCTTTAACCCGTTGACCTTCCCCACCCAACCCGTATAACAAATGTAGCCCAAATGGTTTGAAAAAATCGGGAACCGAAGGTATTTTTAGCCACGGACAGACCCGGTCCACTGCCCGTGTTGCCCGAACCAACCGTTTTCGTACCCGTGATGCACCGCGGACTTCGAGTTTAAAAACCTCTTTATTATTCCACACACTAACAACCGCCCACGACGCTGGCGGGTCGGATAAAAACTTACCCGATCCGACCCAAGCATAGTCAGATGGCGTAGCGACGAATGTCCCGAGGCTGAGTTTGTTATTCAAAACGGCGTCGATGTCACGCGGGAAGAACTCAGTAGTAGCGAAACGACGTCGGTAGAGCGTTTCAGCTTCCGTTGGAGTGAGTTTGTTGATAGCTATTCGGTTCGGGATCCGGATCCGATGAGCGTGGAGCGGGTTGACTAAGATGCAGGGTGAACGGAATTTAGTGTAGCCGCATTTTTGTGTAAACAGAGTCAGTGACGGCTCGTTGTCGGATTCTGTCGCCATGTACACATACTCTACACCATTCTCTTCAAACCATTCCTCCATTCTCCGCACCAGCTTTAGCCCCACTCCTTTCCTCCTAAATTTTAAAATCGAGTAATTTAAAAATTTCTGAAAACAGAGCGAAACAGAACATGTCGGAAAAAAGACAGAACATGTTTGGTCACCTGTGGCAAGGAGCGACACGGAGGCCGAGGAGGTAGGCGGCCTTAGTGTAAACAGGGACGACATTCGACACGGCGTTCGCGTAACGAGCGAGCTTCTTTCCACAAGTAACGATTTTGATACAGCCGCGTATGATTCCAACGATTTGGTTTCCAATTTCAGCAACCTAGTAAAAAAACAGAGCACTGATTTAGTAACTAATTAATGAACATATAGTTTGGATCATTTGGATTGAATTTGAGTGGAATTACGAGCATGAGGTAAGCAGGGGAGTGACGGATGCGGTTCAATGGATCACCAAGGTCGTCGGTGAGGAGACGGAGCTTTTCTGAGGAAGTTGTTTGGCAGTGACGTTCTAGGTTTTCGACTTGGGTTGTGTCTGTTGTGGGATTGAACTGTCGGATGCGGAGAGTTTGGAGCTGGAGCATGTTTGTTTTGATGTTGTGGAATAGGAAGAGAGTGATTAAGAGAGGGTGGAGGAAGTGTGTGTTTGAGGAAATTGAAGAGTTTTTATAGTTGAAGATGTGACGGGTATCGCTGTTTTACTCACTGCTCAGTGCTCACCAATTTAGTTGCCGTTTATTTTTTCGTCGTCTAATCATATTTCTTTCATTTCTTTAAAACAAATTTTTTATTTTTACCTAACCTGCTTTTATTTTCCTAAATTTCGTGCTTCAATAGAAAGTAGCAATTGGAGGTGGAGGAAGTATTATTGTTTGATTTTGTTTTATATACGCGCCTTCATTTTTTTCTTTCTTTTGGGATTTCGATTATAAATATGTTAAAAAATGTGACTATGGATATGGATATTGCTAATGTTAGTTGCTATTTATTATGATGGAGGTAAACAAATTAAACGTCCACATTTCGAAATGCCATTATTAGACTTTAGATTTCTTGATGTGTTTGATCGATATTGTTTCATTTAAAACGAGAGGAAGCACCAGTCGTCCCGGTGACGCGACAGAAACATGTGCTTGCTGCCTCGCTTTCGAAATCTCTTGCAAATTTGTTGTTTTCGATTCAGATGTCTATATTTGATTCTCCACAAACTTTCCAACGTTCCCGCTTCACTTTTCATCATCTACAATGCTCTGTTTTTCGAAAGACTGAAAGAGATGAATGGGTTTTAGCAGCGAATGAGGCGATTTTAGCAACGACAGGTGTGTCGCAAAATGGATGAG
Organism: Echeveria elegans; assembly: GCA_035048345.1. Classification (NCBI taxonomy): domain Eukaryota; kingdom Viridiplantae; phylum Streptophyta; class Magnoliopsida; order Saxifragales; family Crassulaceae; genus Echeveria; species Echeveria elegans. The sequence goes on from JAWWMW010100039.1 coordinate 3,352, forward strand.
TGTTTCCGATGACTGTTAAAGTTTCATCGCTGAATGGGTGTTGATGGAGAGGAGGTCATAAGGTTTTAACGACGACTGCTAAAGTTTCGTTGCTGAATATGAATGTTATAAGGTTTTTGCGACGACTGTTAAAGTTTCGTCGCTGAAAAGAAGGTCAAAAGGTTTTCGCGATGACTAATTGGGTTTTAGCGACGATAAAATTTCGTCGATGAATGTGTGGCTGGGGACAAATATTCTATTATATATATAGATGATTGTCTAGTAGTCAATGAGATAGTGGTCCGTTGGTCGAATAGTCAGTCAAAAAAGGCTCTTCAGGGTCAGATGTAACTTCACCATATTTTTTCGTTGGAGGTTTTATCCTCATTTTAGGAGACTTTTCATTCATTTCGCCCCCGAACGTGGATGTATTTTATTCTTCCCATCGCTAACACGTGAAAGTTGTGCATTATATGACTGGCTGTCAAATTGCTACGGAGTTATTTGCATGACGTTATATTCTTGGTGGAGTTGTTCCGATGACTTGTGTTGTAATTGATAATTATGTACTTGATATTCATTAGATATGATAAGTTACTCTTCTACAACTTGTATCCACCCATCGGGACAAAAATTGTCTAGTAGATATATATATATATTATATATTTTTATTCCTAACTCATTTTGTATAAGACGTTTATGTCCATTAGACATGTTGGTGCAAGGGAGTACAATTTAGTTTATATAGAGTCTAAAGTTTTAGAAATCCGATGAAGTATTAATTTTTCACTATTTCATTTGCGGATTTCTTTCTTTTATTTAACAGGGAAATAGGAAGGTGATATGCTATTCTTAATTATATGTTTACTAAATTTGAGTGCTAAGAGTGAATAAAAAGGTGAGCTAACTTTTTCATAGAAAACATATCTAGCTTTAGGATATAATTGGGTGAATTAAATGATGAAAGAGGAGTTTGTTAAATACAATATTGGTTGCTTATGATGTTGATGATGAGTGTAAAAGGTAGGAGAAAAGACGGCTACGTGACTGCGCAATTCTTATATATATTTTAAGCATATATTTTCTCTAGCATACACAAACGTTTTTTTATTGTATAAACACTTAACACATTATATAATCCCCAATTAGTTAAGCCCATTATTTATCTTGCATTGCATGCATAGAAGCATTTAACAAAACAAACCAACTTTTTTTTATTCAAGGGCAACTGAAGTCTGGTATAACATATAACATCTAACCTATTACAATATCTTGCTCATTAACCCTAAGTAAACTCCTTGGTAGATATTCATCTCAGCACACTTAAGCACGGACCGCATCGGGCTTTTCTACCAATGAACAACAACTCCACGTCACTAGCAACATATCACTTGAGCACGGGATGAACAAAACATCCACACCTTAGGCGGGGCAAATATCCACACTCCACACATCAATGTGGGAAGAAATAACATTCTTCCACATATACTATTTATGAAAAGAAATATGTCATACATGAGTGAGGTTTGAACCATTGATCTTGGGGTTCCAAGATAAGGGTTTAAACCACTTGTCCACAACCAACTTCTACACGCTCCCCTTTCTATTACTTCCAAAATTTTAAGATGTCCTAAAATTATTAGGGTTAATTACCGAAAAGCACCCGTAAAATATGTGTTTTTCTGATAGTCATCCGTAAAATGTGATATTACCAATATTCACCCATTAATTTTTTTTTTGCCAATAGTCATCCAAATAAAAATAATCAGTTCAATAAACATCCACCCATCGACAATTTGTTTAATAAAAATAACAAATAAAATTATAAAATTATGTTAAAATTCATAGACGTTAAAAATAGTAATTGAAAACTATTATTCAAATTTTTAATAAATTTGATAAACTTTTGTGCTACAATTTAGTAAAATTTTAAAATATCGAATTAAATTTATATAAAAATATTGTTAATGCATAATTTTTTTGTTAAATATGAAACTAAATGGGTGGCTTTTTTATATTTGTTTTATGAAGTTTTGAATGTTTTTGAATATTTTTGTTATTTTGTTATGAATTATTTTCTAATGGGTGGGTGTTTATTGAACTGGTTATTTTTATATGGGTGGCTATTGATAAAAAAATATTGTAATGGGTGGCTATTGATAATATCACATTTTACGTGTGGCTATCGAAAAAATCCGTATTTTACGGATGGTTCCGGTAATAAACCCAAATTATTATATGGTCTTATTTAATCGGCACCGTTTAATAATTAACAGGAACCAAACACAAGTCCTCAAGTTATGTTCTGGCGTGAAAAAATAACTATTTCAATGATATTTGAATTTAAATGGTTAATTAGTAACAAACGGCTACCACATGTGAAGGTTTTTGGGTTCTCTATATTCAACTTATATAGAGTGCATATTCCACTATGGTACTTTCAAAATAACATTCTAATAATTGAGAAATAATTAAGAGTAAGTTCACATGATAAACTCGTCATGAAACTATGTCACTGTCACTAATATAATTAACACAAAGTAAATAAAAAGCGCAGGAGGAAATGTGAAGTCACATCGAGTTTAATAAACCCACTGATCGGACTTCTGATTTGCAAATTAAATAACTACTTAAGCACTAGTAATTGTGACAAACCTTCTCAAATATGCTTTATTAATCATCGTCGTCATCATCATCACTAGTGCAACTGAAATCTTCACTGATGCATTGTTTAATTAGGGCTACATCCAAAGATGCTGATACAATGATCTACTTTGAAAAAGAGATTGATGATTGTTGTTTATTTATAAGATTGTGGCTAATAGAGATTTAATAATAAGATCACGCTTGTGGGAATGATCGACAATGGAAAATCTATGAAGTCTCAACTCTTAAGTCAACAAATTAGATGAAAATCAAGTAGTTATACAACTGCTAAAAATAGTTCAACTTAAAATGAGATTCACCATCACAAAACGGGTGTAACTTAGCTGATTTATCACTTGCTTTGTAATCATAAAGTAAGGGTTCAACACTCCGGAGTAGCATTTTCTCACCACTTTTGTGAGGGAGCATGTGTTTCTTCCGGCCACTTGTGAGGAAGTGTTGTTTAGTGGATGTGTGTGCTTGTGGTCGTTTTGCACCATGTCGTGTGACGTTGAGAGTATTGGTGGATGTGCTGTTTGAGAGAGCCGGGCTGAGAAGTCATCATGCCGTTAAAAATCTTGAAATCAGAAATCGCCACCAGTGATTGGAAAGATGTTCAACTCATAACTTGGTAGGATAGTATGTTATACTAGATGTACTCTTTCATATACAAAATATGAAATGCACCATCACACCTACTTCATTACATATATGTATAAAATTTACTCCAAGAATTGATCGAAAATCAAATGCATTAATGTAAAAGTGATGAAAATAATATTATTACTTAGCACCATCAGATGCCCACACTTTTAGTATGACCTTGGCATTTATTTGGCACTAATTACTTATCCACAGACCAGAAGAGATATTAAAATCTGATAGTTGTACGCAAAATTCTGTTCAATAAATTACAAATTATAGCAAATGGAGTATAAGATTGAGACTCATTTTCAAGACTTATGAATTAAACTTCACACTCGTGATATAATTTCTTCTTCATTTATAATGAGTGTGAAAGTGTGTTATTTGTCCCGCGCTAATACATGGACATTAAAATTCTGTTGGTGTGACAGAATATGTTTTCCAGATGCATTTGTAGCGCTAGCTGTAGGTTGAGCTGTAACAGAAACTTTAAATACCGTGTAAAAACAACTCAACGTTTGTTTAAGCCACTTCGGCAATCAGCCTGGTGGCGAACCTAGTGTTCTCTTATTAATTTCTAGAACTTGTACAATGATCTTTTATGCTTATCCTAACAATCTATATGATTCTCTCAACTCAGAGTTCACTACCTGTACTACCTATCTTTTGTAGTATAACTATTTTTGCTCTTGCACTTCTCGCCTTCTCAAACTGATCTCCTTCAATCGAATACTTGACCACACAACTAGGAACGATCTCGCACAACCTTTCTCAAAAGATGGTGTTTTTGGCTTCAAGGTTTTTGCGTGAATGTGTATGATCTTTGTTTGTGAAATCGTTGAAGGATCTTTGGAAGAAAGCTCTTTTGTATATATAGACTTCAAGGACTCCTTCGATTTTTTTTAGAACTAGGAAATTCTGGACGAATTACTAGGTCCGTTTAGTTTTTAGGAAAGTTTCCTTTTTTGAGTGATCAATTTGGAAACTATCCAAATCTTGACTCCATGCTGATTTCCTTCTTCTAGGTCGACTGCATAATTCATGCTTTAGTCAGTCGAGCGTCTTCTTGTCTTTGATTTAGGAAATCACTTAACTTTGACTCCAAGCTTGATTCTGGATTCTGCGAGCTGAAGCTCGAGCTGTACCTTCATCTTCAGTTTCACCTTCAATTTTGCCTACAACTTCATCTTCAGTTTTACTCCAAATGATGTCATGCGCCTGATAGAACAACAATCCCCCCTCGGCGTCTTTTTGCAAAATTGCTCCCTTTAAAGTTACTCAACTATTTCGAAGATACAGATTACTCTATAACTTGACTTTGATACTCCCCCTTTTTGTCAAACAGATCGACGAGGAGACAAAGTTTTGGATTTAAACTATTACAAGCATCATTTGTAGGTCGGGCTCTAATCAGACTCCTCCCTTTCTTCTGATTCTTCAGAGTATCAAAGATCTTTGAGGCTGGCGACGGTCTTCTTGCGTTCTTCAGTTAGGTATGCCAGATGAGCCTCAAACTGGTATATAACCATAGCCTTGGGAGTCTGAAATAACTTTCCATAGGTTTGAGGAGGTACTCCAGAAATAAGAACATCCTATTTGGGTTGTAGCAATATACCAATCCCCGACAGTTACCTCGATACTAAAATTGTTCCCTAACAGCCATAAATTAAGCTTGTAACTTGAAAACATTTGTTTACTCTCATGCTTCTCCATATGACTAACCGCACAAAACCCTATAAAATTTATATCTGGTTTAACCCTACACCAAATCAACCCGACACAAAATACCATATGAAATATCAAGTAAACATAAATGTAAAAGAATAAAACGATAGTCAAAGAACACGACAAGGACGAATGAGAGATTGTGAAATGTTGATTACTGTTTGATAGCTTAATTAGTCAACACTAGGCAAGGCTACAAAATTAGTCAAATAATTACAGAAATGTCTCCTATCTAGCAGGATCAAATTTGGCAAAGATCGAGAAAAAGAGCATCAAAATATAACTAAAATTTAAAGCCATGTGCATCCTATGTCAATGTCGTATCTCTAACATTTTTACCTACGCATAGTACAAACACAAACAAATCTGAGTCAGATCATGAAGGAAGTATATTTAAAAATAATCAAGGCGCATATTATTGTTGCCAAAGCCACATTGGTCTCCAACCCTATACATGTTCTAATGGCGTGTGAACAAACAAAAAATATGGAGCGGTTGAGCATACGATGCCTTGCAAATGGAGTAAAATAACGAAAAAGCTACGGACAGCCACAGTTTGGACAACCCGCAAGTCACGTGCTCTTATTGACAACCCACAAAGCTTTTCCAAAACTAAAATGACGATACTACCCTTCCATCCACCCCTCTTTTACAAACCCTTCCAGCCACCGTCACTGCTACCTTTTCACTTGCACCTCCGCTTGAGGTCACCCCCTCCAGCTGTGACCAAAGCTGCTCAAACACAAAAAAATGTTGAAACCTCATATTCTAACCAACTTCCCAACGAGATTATTGATCAGGTTGCAGATGTCTTTAACCCTTGTAGCGATGGCAACTGCGGCTACCGTGCTATTGTTGTGCAAATCGGAAGGAACGAAGATCTTTGGGTAGACGTTAGACGAGAGTTGCTGGAAGAATTGGAGACAAATGCAGGGACCTATACAAGTCTGTTTGCGGCAACTGATGTATCAGTCGAGCGGATTCGACACAGATTGACATGGTTTGTTGATGGTTGTGCGCGTTTCCAACATTGGCTGTGTTCCGGATGGGAAATGGCATGCCTTATCGCAAATACATACTCCCGTCCATTTGTCTCCATCTCAAAAACATCAAGTCTTACAGTTTTGCCACTTCAAGCGCCTCTCAATCGGAACAAGCCAATTTTCCTTGCATTTGTTAACGAAAATCACTTGTTCAGTTGCTAAAAATAAGACTAGCCTCAAGTTTTTGTTCAGTGTGTAATGTTTTGTAAATGGAATTTAATTTCATAAGTCATTCCCTTGTTTCAATTGCTTTATTATTTAAAAATCTCCGTAAGGGTCTAGACCGGTTGAATTTTTATTTCGCGGATGATTCAGTTAGACTAACAACTGCTTAGAGGTGAGGGGAGTATGACGCAGTTCTTCGTCTGCTGCAACCCAAATTGTGGTCACAGATGGAGGGGGTGACCTCAAGCGGAGGTGTAAGTGAAAAGGTAGCAGTGATGGTGGCTGGAAGGGTTTGTGAAAGAGGGGTGGATGGAAGGGTAGTATCGTCATTTTAGTTTTGAAAAACTTTGCGGGTTGTCCATAAGAGCACGTGACTTGCGGGATGTCCAAACTGTGACTGTCCGTAGCTTTTCAGCATCCCTAACCCACTCTGTTGTCTTCTCACTCTCTCTCTCTCATTACATCTTTATCCACCCCTCTCCTCATTCTCATTTCCAAATACCAAACTTTATTCTCTTTCTCTTCCGAAATTCAAATTCAAGCTCACACTTCGCACACCACACATATCATCATCAAATCAAAGCTTGCGATGGGTAGTCGGATGAGAGGCCGAGTTGATGGTGAGAGGATGTTAAAGAAACAGCGGAGATGGAGGATTTGAAAAATGAGTTAATGGATGTGGTTAGGTTTGAGGTTAGTGAGACTTGAGATGTGATTTTGATTTTGTTTGGGTTCGTGTTGAGTGGTTGTAAGAGTGATGAATATGGTAGTGAGTTTATTATTTAGGTGGTGTATGAATATATGGTGGATATATGATGCTGAGCGTGATAGGTGCCGCGATGGAGGATTTGGAGAATGGAAGGTGAGGACGGTGGTGTTGGAAGAAGTGGTGGTTGGAGAAGTTGTGGTTAAGGCAGGGCGGACGAATTGGTGGTTGCGGAAGGTGGAGCATAGTTGATGAGAGAAAACTACACACTCCTTTTTTGTGTACATTTAATTATTACGAAATTTAAGAAATGATGATAGTATGAAAGAAAAAATAACATAAAGATAAGTGAGTGGAGAATAAAGAATGAAAGATTCATCTTCTTTTCATTTTAATCAACTACACGTATACAGTTCCATTCATGTCAATTTTTTGGAATCCCGCAAATTCAAACTCCGGATCTGGTAAACTTTACACTTACGTGGCAATTGATGCGTGACGTGGCGTACATGCGAGATATAAAATAAAATTAAGGTACGTTTGGTTAAGGGGAAAAGATAAGGAAAAAAATTTAAAAGAAATTTTTTAAATAAAAATGAACAAGTGTATTTGATTATAAGAAAATAATAATAAAAAAGACAAAATGAAATTAATTTTTTCTTACAACTTTTTTATAAGATTTTTTTTAAAATCTTTAGGCCCCGTTTGGTTGCGGGAAAAAAAGTGAGGAAAGAAAATTTTAAAGAAAAATGA
>JAWWMW010100059.1:0-11010 GCA_035048345.1 Echeveria elegans
TAGAGACAACAGACCAATGGGAAAACTGACATTTAAATCCTCACCTTCTCAGTTTTGCCCATTTAAATCCTCAACTTCTTAGTCAACTAAGATGTTGAGGATTTAAATGGGCAAAACTGAGTTGAAGATTTAAATGGACAAAACTGAGAAGTTTGAGATTTAAATGACATTATTCCCAAAGAACAATCATGAAAGTTAGGAACGAAGATAAGATCAAAGCTTTTGTGTTCCCTAATATGACAAAACCGATGAAGTAAGCACTTACTTATTCTTGATGTCACAGGGATCCATGTAACCTCTATAAAAGGAGAAAGTTATCGTATGTATAAAACAAGTTTGAAGAAGAAGTCTTTTCGTTCAAACACTCCCACTTCTCTCTTGATTACACTTTCAAACCACTATCAAAGATGTAAAAGTTATGGAATCAAAAGAAAGTACAAACACTGAAGATCTGAAGATAACACAAATGCATGTATGTTCTAAGTTTATTATGAAGGAATTTAAACACTTTTATTCAATATGACTACCATAATTAACAACATGTTTGAGATAATCAAAGAATTTATCACTCGAGTTAAACAAAATATGTTTAGCTATCCAAGAAATACTAATCTAGGAAACAAGAATAGTAACGCGAAAATCTTTCCAAAACAAAATATTGTTTTGGAAGAAATATATGTTAACCCCCAATAATTTTAGCAAAATTAGTTACTGAAGGAAAAAGCATAAATGAGATATATAATGAGATTGCTAACTATGAGATGAACGAAGAAGAATTAATAGATGAGTATTTACATATGATATCCCTCAGCGTAATCTGGTAAGGAAACAAGTTAATACTATAGTAGATATGTTTAGCCTTATAGGCTAATTCCTTCTTATGTGATAAATTGATGCCTAGCCATATAACTATCTTTAAAATGGAAATAATTGTGGAATTAAAATTTGAGTACATGAGTTTGATTTATCTAACAACAAGAACTATTAATAGTTAAGGTTGAGAAAGGTTATGAGTTCATAGGTTTGAATCTGCTTAACAACATGAAGCGATAATATTGAAGGTTGGTTAAGTAATAACAGACCTTGTTGCATATTTCAATACGGGTTTTAATCTCCATTATTAGACCCAGTTTAAGTCATGGTAAAGGCGTTTTGGGGTTTTCATATGTGGGTTGGTTAAAATTCCCAATAAGAAATGTGCAATACAGAGCCAGATATATACTAACTATGATAAGTGTGGAATGACCTATTCCATGTATGCTATTATTCGTTTCAATACGTTGAGTTAGACGGTACCTTTGACTCACGCCTCATTAATCTTACTAATTGATGGTTTCAACACGTTAGACAGACAAGAGCTCGTACTCGATTCTCTCTTCATCGTATCAGAGCCACAGATGAGATAAATGTATGGTGAAAGTATCGATTCATCACATAATCCATGGATTCTTGATGATGAACATCTTTAGAAACCAAAATTTGGTCAAAAACCATGTAAAAGAAGAGTATGATAAACCTAAAAAATTAGATGCACTTAATAAGTGTACAATCCCAAAAATAAAAGCAAGTATAATATACAAAATGAGCACTTTTGAAGAAGAAAAATTGGTTTAAGACAAGTAGTAAAACGATATTTTGGTTTACAAGTATACACATAAATTTATTCATATAGGTCTAGAGCAAATTGCGTTTAAACCTAACCCTAGAAGGGTTAACTGGAAGCTTCATAGCCGCGCTAGAGATGGCCAAAGCCTTAATTGGAAATGATCTTTAATGGGTATAGTTCAGACCAGTCTGGCTCAAGGACAAGTATATTTTGATGTTTACCCAATTTTACAACTCTCATTATCTGATTTTAATATATTAGATTCATTAACATTAAATGTTAAAACTCATGGTTATAATTATAAACCGAGAATAGAAGGTATAGTTATCTATTATAGGATATATTATAAATCACTTTTCACTTTAAATCCTCAATAATAGTTTTGTACAAATTTAATTTGTTATTTTAAAATTTACAAAAATGTAACACAACATTTTATAAAAAATATAACAAAAATGTTGAATAGTTTACCAATATGTTTTTGTATATATCTAAATTTTGAGGAAATATTTTTTAAATTTTGTTTGTTATTTTTAAATATAAATGTTTTAAAAAACATGAATTTTCCAAAATATTTCATATAAACATTTAATAAAAATAGCACAAATTATTAAAATAATTGTTAAAATTCAGAGACATTCAAAACAATAATTTCAAATTATTCAAATTTTTTTATATTTTTGAGAAAATTATATATTTCATTTTGGTAAATATTGGAAATATAAAATTAACTTTATAAAAAATTATTCTTGAGCTATAATTTTGTTTATCAAAAGTGATACTAAATGTGTGGATTTTTCTTATTAGTTTAATGAAGTTTTGAATATTTTTAAGTTTTTTCATTATTTTTTAGGATTTTTTAAAGTTAATTAAAGGCGATTATCTGTTTTTTGTTAACAGAATGCTTTCAATACCCTTTTTCTATAATTTTCAGTTATAATACCTTTTATCTGTAAAATGACTTATTATAATACCTTTTTTCTGCAATAAACCCTATAAAAATGGTTATATGAAAGCTTCAATTCAAATGAATTAAAAGAAACAGGAGAAGGTTATAAAAACTAGTGAGCATAAAAATAAAATGCTAGTTTTTGTCCCTTGGTTTATCACTACATATATAGAGCAATATATTTCTGTATTAGAAAGAAATTATAAACATAATAAAGGAAAAATTATTACACAAGTTTAGTAGAACAAAATATTATACAAATCTATATTTATTTGTTATAAAGGAACAAATTACATCCCTGCAAAATAGGGTAGATCAATTAATTTTTATAATGAATAAACCCTTGTCAATTGAAGAGTTAAAAGGTTGGCGGGATAATTATCTTAGCCAAGAAGAAAAAACGACATCCTTAATAAGGTTAAACAAGAAAATGATACTATCATAGAAGAATCAGTTTACACCTTAGTAATTAATATTACAAAATATTTTACAACAAGATATATTAAAAATAGTGCAAATATTAGAACATTATTATAAAATCTTAGGTGTAAAACACTTACAAATTTTAGATGTTATAAAGATACTTTTTAAAGTATATTATGGAACTCCCACAGTGTAATAACGCCCATTGGAAGTCAGTTTCTGCCAATGCTGTTTATGATTATGTTCGTATTGGCGAGTCGACTACGGTTGAATGCTTGAAAAAGTTTATTACCGATGTTATTGTCATATTCGAGGGTGAATACTTATGAAAGCCGAACTCAAATGATGTACAACGTCTTCTCGAGATGGAAGAGGCTCGTGGTTTTCTTGGTATGACGGAGAGTATTGATTGCATGCAATGGCCATGGAAAAATTGTCCAAAAGCATGGAAATGGATGTTCATGAGAAGTCACAAAGGAGTTCCAACACTTTTACTTGAAGTGGTTGCCTCGTCTGACTTATGGATATGGCATACATTTTTTTGGAGTTAAGGGTTCTAACAATGATATCAGTGTGTTAGATCGGTCGCCAATTTTTGACGATATTCTAGAAGGTCGTGCTCCGAATGTAAATTACAGTATCAATGAGACTAACTACAGTATGGGGTATTATTTGACAGATGAAATATATCCTGAATGGGCAACATTTGTTAAGACAATCCCACGTCCACAAGGAGATAGGAGAAAATTATTTGCTAAATATCAAGAAGGACAAAGAAAAGATGTAGAAAGGGCATTCGACGTGTTGCAGTCTCGCTTCGTAATTATAAGTGGTCCGGCCCAATTTTGGGACAAAGGATATCTCGCAAGAATAATGAGAGTATGTATCATGAATTACACAATATGATTGTCGAGGATGAGAGAAACACATATACCACTCCATTTGGTCCGCTTCCATCTTACGATGACGTAATATATTGATTATCACAATCAAATTTAGGTGAGCAACCTTTTGCTCCCTACGAAGACTACATTCAAAGATATATCTGAATTCATGATAAACCAAGATAACGTCAACTAAAAGCAGACTTGGTTGAGCATATCTCGTAATTTCACATTAACCGTTAATGTGACATGTTTAAGTGTGTTGTTTTCTAATGTTTTATTATGTTGTTTTTGTTATGTTTAATTATGTAATGCATTTCAATTATAAACTAAATATAATATTTTTATTTTAATGTATTAAATTTATATTTTTTTATCTTTTATTTATTAAGATAAGAATAACTATCATATTAAGATGTTTTTGTTTATTTATAATAATTATAAATAAGTATTATTAAAAAATTAAGATTTCGTTGGGCCAAGTGTAAGTGGAATGACCTTTTTTGAAGCTCACTTGATATATATGTGACACTAAAATGGACCCACATGTAAGTGGACTTGGGCTCTCTCATTGGGATGCTCTTAGACCTCATTCCATTTCCTAAATAATTTGTTTCAATTGTATTTTTATAACTGTTATAGCAGAATAACACTTATAATGAACCATGCATTTTATACACAAATTATACAAAAATAAAGGGATAAAGACAAAAAGGGTCCCCGAACTACCATAACTTTCCAATTTACAGTACGAACTTTTAATTTTTCCAATTTAGGGTCCGAACTACCATCTTTTTTCAATTTAAGGTCCAAACTACCACAAAAACTAGAGATAAAGACAAAAAGGGTCCCCGAACAACCATAACTTTCTAATTTTTGGTCCGAACTTTCAATTTTTCCAAAATAGGTACATGAACTACCACCGGTTTCCAAAATAAATAAAAGGGATAAAGACAAAAAAGGGTATACAAACTAACACATCTTTCCAAAATATATAAAAATGTTTAAAAACATATTGCGGGATTAGTTTGTTTGGTTGTGAGATTAGTTTTTTTAGAAATGAGAATTAATATTGTTTGGTCATCAAACCAAGAGGGCTCGAGTATGAATCGCCCTGAATGCATCCGCCTTGAGTCAGGGGTTGTCCTGTACGTGTATGATGTAGAAATAAATTTTATACGTTTCTTAAAACATGGGTGAACATTTTTTTTAATTTATTACTTAAATTGATTAGCTCGGGCACCCATTTTGTCAATGCTATATTATACAACAAATTTTTAAAAAGCATTTGAAATATGATAATTTAATTTGAAACAAATAATTTAGTTTTTATCTATATGAAAAAAAAACTTAAAAGTAAATGATGTTAAATTAGTTTTTGGGTTGAAAGTGTTTTTATTTATTTTTTAAACCGGTGTAGTTCATGTACCTATTTGTTATCTGTTACAGTACTAATTAACTGAAAAACGTAAACAGGTGATCAGAAGAATGCTCATCTATGGACACCTGACAAATGCTGCTGAAAATCACAAGTTTTCAAAGCAGACTTATTGGATTACGACTCTCTATTGGCCGCATTTGAAGGGTGTATCGGGGTATTTCATCTTGCCGCCCCTGCCTCATCCACCTCTCTTTCAGATCCAGAGGAAGATTTCTCAGAAATCATACATAGCTATTTTTGACGACCATTTTGCGTATATTTTTCTCACATTTTCTTACTGCCTTTATTCAGAGGGAATTGATTGAGACCTCTCACAAGGGTATGCTCAATGTCTTAAAAGCTTCCTCTCAGTCAAGTTTAAGCGACTTGTCGCCAAGTCTTCTACTTATGCTATCATCAGGAAACCCGGCTTGGCCCAAAGGTCAAGTTATGGACGACATATTATTGCAGAAAAACTGGGGTAAAAATATGTAACTTTTAAATCAGTCAAACACTATATTTTTCACTCTTTTCTATTTGGAACAGCTACGGTTCCTAATCTTCACTTCACTGTTTGTGTGCAAAGGCTTGTACTTCCTTGCCAAAACAGAAGAAGAACAATTGGCCCTTGAATATGCAGAAAAGGGTGGACTTGATGTTATGACCGTATGTCCGACAGTAATGTACGGACCAGTTTTACCCGAATTACGTCTACATCGACCCATAGAAGTAAGCTCCGTCGTGTCCTTTTTTAAATTTAATCGGGGCTTTTTGTTTTTTTTCCTAGCTAATTTGGTATGTGCTCCATGATGCCAGGCAGAAGAAGGTGATGGGAGCTATTTCGGAAATGAAAGGAAAATAGAAGAACACAGGTAAGTCTTTCTTATTTTATTCCTCTGTCAGGCATTGACATTTATACAGAGTACATAATGAATCACTCTCTGTGTTGACCTGCCCTGCTGCCCAACCGTTATGCCCGTCTGCCCTTCTTAGCCACTTGCTCTGCTGCTTGTAACAAACTGCTGCACTGGATATCCGGAGGAAGGAATCTTCTCCCTTGCTCATTTCCCTAGCCGCTCCCCCGTTTTGTCTTTTAGTGCTGCAACATACCCCCTTTCATCAAAACGAACCTCGTCCTTGAGGTTGAAGCTTGGAAAGTCTCGTGTAATGTCCTCTTGTGATTCCCAGGTAGACTCCTCTATAGGGCGACCCTTCCATTGGATTAGGAGTTGTGAAACCCACTGGCCGTTCCTTTTGATAGTTCGGACATCATTCACATGTTGTGGAATCGGTTCCAATGTATCGGAAGCGACATGGTTCGGCCACTCTGGTGGCTGTGTCGGAGGGGGACCCTTGTGTTCCTTGAGCAGAGATACATGGAAGACATCATGTATCTTAGCATGATCCGGGAGGTGTAGCTTGTAAGCGACGGCAACAATTCGTTTTATAATTTGAAAGGGCCCGTAGTACCTTTTAGAAAGCTTCGTTGAACTGGAGTCGCAAAGCGAATTCTGCCGATAATGCTGAAGTTTGACATAGACCCAAGATTGTGGGGTGAATGCCTTATCTGTCCGATGGGCATCAGCAAGTTGTTTCATTCGGTGTTGAGCTCGTGCAATGTTTTTCTTCAAAAGTGCCAGTAATTTGGTTCGCTTTGTGAGAGAATTATCAATGGTGGCCAACTTGGAGGTGCCTTCGGTATATGACAGTATGGTTGGGGGTGGTCGGCCATAGACCGCTTGGAACGGAGACATATGAATCGTCGACTGCCATGCCATATTGTAAGAAAATTCGGCCCAGGGTAGGTATTCCAGCCAGCGACCTTGCTGGTCAGCCACAAAGCAGCACAGGTAGTCCTCTAAGCAGCGATTTACCACTTCCGTTTGTCCGTCGGATTGAGGATGGTAAGCGCTACTAGTTGATAAAAGAGTTCCTTGCAGGCGAAAGAGTTCCTTCCAAATGCGCTCATAAATATCGCATCTATGTCCGACACAATGGCCTGAGGGAAGCCGTGCAACTTGACAATCTCCTTCACAAAGGCCCGTGCTACTAGTTCCGCCGAGAATTTGGAAGGTAAAGCTATAAAGTGACTGTATTTACTTAACCGATCAACTACCACCATGATTGTAGTTTTGCCAAACGAGGAGGGTAAGTGCGTAACAAAATCCATAGAAATTTCGGTCCAAACCTCCGCCAGTATGGGAAGGGGTTGGAGTTTACCTTGTGGCGAGGTAGGAATGTATTTAACTTGTTGGCAGACTTGGCAGCGCTGTACGTATGCTTTGATATACTGTCTCATTCACCGCCACACAAAGTTAGCTGCCACACGCGATGTCGTCCGTTTGACCCCATGATGCCCTCCCGCTGCAGTGTCGTGAAATTCGTGTAGGATTAAGTCGTGTAAGCACGAGTATTCGGGAACATAAATTCGACCCTTATTGAGAATCAGCCCATCCTGAACTTTGTAATCTGGATGTTCCGACGGGTTGCTCGTAATATCATTCAATAGCTGGCGGGCTGTGCTGTTTTTCTCATAGAACTGGCGGAGTGCCCGGAGGATCCCTAGCACTGGTCGTGTAGCACCCTGACAAGCCATAAACGTTGGAGTTGCTTGCCTCGACAGCGCGTCTGCAGGAGCATTGTCGCGGCCTGGTTTGTATTGCACTTCGAAATCGAACCCAAGAAGCTTAATGATACAGCGTTGTTGCTCCGGAGTGTGGACGGTTTGACTGAGAATAATGCGTAATGGTTGATGGTCTGTTTGGATAATGAATCGGGACCCCAGAAGGTACTGTCGCCATTTGTTGACAGCGGATACCACCGCATATAGCTCCCTTTTATATGTTGAACTTGCTTGGAGAGTCGAAGTTAATTGTTTACTGAAGAATGCAATGGGTTTCCCGTCTTGAGATAATACGGCTCCCACTCCGGTTCCAGATGCGTCAGTTTGCACCACGAATTGTTTTGAGAAATCCGGTAGTGCCAGTATAGGCGTCGTTGTCAGAGCTTGCTTGAGGTTATTAAAAGCGAGTGTAGCTTCCGGTGTCCAAAGAAAGGAGTCCTTTCGTAATAATTGGGTTAAGGGAGTGGCCAATTGTGCATACTGAGACACAAACTTTCGATAATATCCTGTTAAGCCGAGAAAGCCACGAAGTTGTTTTGGAGTAGTCGGCAGGGGCCAGTGTTGTACTGCTGTAATTTTCTCTGAATCCATCATAACCCCTTGTTTGCTAACTACGTGACCCAGGTACGATATAGTGCTCCTGCCAAGTCACTTGCTCTGCTGCTTGTAACAAACTGCTGCATTGGATATCTGGAGGAAGGAATCTTCTCCCTTGCTCCTTTCCCTAGCCGCTCCCCCGTTTTGTCTTTTAGTGCTGCAACAGAAGGCTCTATCGACACTTAAAGCTAAGCTCTACGGATTGGAGGACAGTGAGCTGGAACGCAAAATGAGTAGCGAAAAGCTGAAGAAGCTTGGCTGGACATACAGGCCGTTGGACGAAACTCTTTCTGATTCTATAGAGAGTTACAAACTGTCCGGACACCTGTTGGACTATCATCAAATACCGGTAAGTGCACCGATGGACCATAATATTTATAATCAAAAATAATTTTAATTGTTTATATATATAATTATTCTGATCCGTTTGACATGTTGTTTTTCTTAGGGCTAAACCATTTATAAATCTTTCTTACCTCTTCTTTATTTCAAACAAGTATCTGAGACGACGATAATGAACATAACATCTAGAGAATGAGAAGTGTCTCGTATTCAATACTAATATATATGAGATATTTATTTTCACTTGATCCGCACACATAATCTTCACTAAGTATATGTCATCAGTGGCGGATCCACATAAGAACTAATGGATGCAAATGACCCCATTGAATTTTGGGTACTATGTATAATTTAAGTACTCAATTTAGATTTGATCCCAACGATAAAAATGGGTTTACCCTATAATTTTTTGAAATTAAAATTGATCCCTAATTTTTATACATGTGTTGCGTTTGAAAAAAAATTATTAGATCAGACATCCAAATCTAAGACAATTAAAAGTTTTTATAGTAATGAATAATTAATTTATGTAAAAAAGTTAAGCTTTATATCTAGTTTAAACATTAAAATTTTAAATAAATTTTATATTAAATAATATGTATTTGACCTACATATTTCTTTGACCCCGGTAAGATTTTTTTCTGGATCCGCCCCTGTATGGGAACATGTCCCAACAAAAATTGCTTGCTTGAATTTATCGGCGATACTCTGAAGTCTGGAGCAGTAATTCTTCTAATGTGATATTTGATTATTGTCA
The DNA here is from genome assembly GCA_035048345.1 of Echeveria elegans. Classification (NCBI taxonomy): domain Eukaryota; kingdom Viridiplantae; phylum Streptophyta; class Magnoliopsida; order Saxifragales; family Crassulaceae; genus Echeveria; species Echeveria elegans. The sequence goes on from JAWWMW010100059.1 coordinate 9,602, forward strand.
TACTATTACGAGCATAAAAAAGGGTTAGAATAATTAAGTTGCTTTAGTTTATTAGAATAAGTTTATTAATTCTAGTAGTTTGGGGCAAGTGCACACTAATGGACTGAAAGGTGGGTTTCATTGAAAGATAGTCCATTCGGAACTTTCCCACGACCCAACCAATAGTCCGTACCATGAATATAATAATAATAATAATAAATATATTTTATTATATTATATTAAAATTATATAAAACTAATTTATTTCAAAAATATTTATAAAAATATAATAATTATTTTTAAGATAATTAATAAAATTAAAATATATTTGTTTTTATAAAGGATTAAAATAAATTATATATAGTTGATAAATTATACTCCTTCCGTCCCCATTTATAGTGTTCGTTTGGGTTTGGACACAAAGTTTAAGAAAAAAAGATTATGCGAGATAAAAATATGTAAGAGAATGAGTGAAAAGTAAGTAGATTGAAGAGAAATGTGTTTGTGAGAGTAACAAATAATCCATTTAAAAAAATATGAATTATATTTTGGGACGCCGAAAATGGAAAGAAGAATTATAATATGGGACGGAGAGAGTAATATTTAATTTCAAAATGTAGTTCATTGAGTAAAAAAATATAAATATGTACGAATTATGAAAAATGAGTTGGACTTTCGATCGGGATAAGGAAAGATCCAACCCATTGTCCACTGGAGTATTAAATCAAAACTTGTAAGGTGCATACGGACATCAATGAAATCAAACCCTATTTTCTCTCAACTATGCTCTCCTCTTCCCTTCTGCTCTACTTCTCAACCCTTTCATCTATTTCTCATCTCTAATCTTCCCTTCTGAATTCATCTGTTCGTATCACATACATAACTATTTTGAACCTTCCAAATAGCACAACAAAGCGTGTTTTCACCTTTTTGCTTCAATTGCTCATCAATACCTCTACATGTAACTGTCAGTTCAATGCCTTAAATTATAATACTATATAACATTGAGCTGTGAGCCTGTGATGGCTCAAGGATACGAAATGAATAAAAATAAAAAAAGGTACATCTGAGCGACACTTTGGTATCAGAAAAGAGGTTGCAGATGAGATTGCTAACTGCTAGAATCCATGTCATGGTGATGGTTCTTGGTGGGCCGGCATCCAGTTGTTATTTTCTGTGGATGAAAAAGAGCAGTTTATTTATCCTCCCCTTGGTTTAAGGAAAGAAAATATTAATGGAAAGTGATTTTTTCTTGGAAAGTTTTGTATTATGTCATGTGGTTTTGTTTTCTTTTTCCAATGTGTAACCAAACACACAATCTTATTTTCCCTTGAAATTTCATTTCATCCCGCATATTTTTCATGAATCAAAAACGCCATTAAAGTAAGCAGTTAAAAATGAAAATATCAAAATGTATAGTTTTCTTCTAAG
>JAWWMW010100070.1:0-11009 GCA_035048345.1 Echeveria elegans
AGTCGTGTCTTGAAATTATTGAACCTGGTACCAGCGGCCTTTAGCTCGCCTCTCTTGTACGGCTCGCATCCCTCAAATAATTCCTAAATATAAAATTGAGGAAATTATAATTAGTTCATCATCTAATAACCTTCAAAACAAATATACGTTTCAATTAATAAACTCACAGTGGCTTCCAACCACAAACTCTCCTTATAATCATTGGGGACTTTTCTCCAATCAGCAAAAGTAATTGGCACTCGCGTACGAACCAGCATGCCCAAGTAGTTCCTCCAAGTTGAGCCATCTTTTCCAAGCGGACGACCCAAGTCATCAAAGGATACCGTAATCTTCGTACGTTCTGTTTTGTGTTTCTTTATCAACCTTTCCATGAGTACGATACCACCCTTGTTTTGTTTTCTTTTTGGTTTTTTACTGGTAGTGGGAACAACAATAAACTCATCACCACCGTCGGAGCTGCTGCCGGTACTCATTCTACAAAATGCAATTGAAAATTTGTCAATACGTAATCGGCCAATTACATACGTATGGAAACTATGAAATGAATAAAAACTAAGTGCGATTTTTACCTAAGCGGAAGTGACAGAACAAGGTTCGAAAGTGAGGGAATGGGGAGCGACTGAAACCACCGAAAGCACAGTTCGAAGCGGCCGGAGGAGAGCGATTGACAAGAGGCGACGAAGAGCGGAGAGAACTACTAAAAACGACGAAGAGCGGAGCGATGACAAGAGGCGACTGAAAGCAGCGAACGAGCGGAGAGACTAAGGGAACAAACCCTAATTTTAAAAAAATACATCTATGCACCGGTACTGTTAATACCGGTGCATAGATTTATAACTACGCACCGGTATTATGTATACCGGTGCGTAGTTATATATCTATGCACCGGTACTGTTAATACCGGTGCATAGGTGTATAACTACGCACCGGTATATATTTATAACTACGCACCGGTATACATAACTACGCACCGGTATCATATATACCGGTTCGTAGTAATATATCTATGCACCGGTATATCTAATACCGGTGCGTAGTATAAAACAAGGACAATTTAGTAATTTCGTAGTTTAAAATCTATGCACCGGTATATCCAATACCGGTGCGTAGTTTAAAATCTATGCACCGGTACTTCTAATACCGGTGCGTAGTATAAAACAAGGACAATTTAGGAATTTCGTAGTTATAAATCTATGCACCGGTATGAGATATACCGGTGCATAGATGTATAACTATGAACCGGTATATATAATACCGGTGCGTAGTATAAAATAAGGACAATTTCGGAATTTCGCCTACCTTTTTTTGTCGTCGGGGGGTGCGATTAACAGCTCCCCTTCTTAATCCATAATCATAAGTATTCTGTTCTGTTTTTGTTTTCATCCTCCTTTTCTGTTTTACTAGTCTGTATATTTTTTTCCACATCAGAGCCAGGAGTTCGAGTGATTTACCTCCAAGTCTCTATCGATGGTAAAATGAAACAATAGCTAATTATATATGGTCGGATGCTCTATTCGTAATATGGATGTTGACTGTAAGTGTTGACATAATTAACCATTGATCAATTCATGTTGGTGGATCTAGTTAAATTGAATTATTTTTACTTTACATTTTAAATTAAACACATGACTTTAAAAAAGGTAATTTATACATCTACTTAATAATAGAGTACAAAGATGTCCGTCATTATCAATATTTTGAAATATCCTTTTTGTCATTCTTCTTCTTTCTAATCTCTCTTTATAAAATAATCACAGTCTACGCGAGTGTGTTTAAATTTATACATACCACACGGACCCCTTCCGGTCCATTAAAAATAAAAACTATAAATTTAAATTTACACAAAACACACGAATCCGGCCCGGTCCATTAAAAAATTAAATTTAAAAATTAAAAGTTTAAGTTTACACAGCCACATGGGTCCAAAAATGATCGATTGAGTTCCGCCCGTATTTGACCAGTTCGATTGTGCATTCAGATGACGCATCCCGTCATTCCGACAGGCGGTACGCTGATATAATAGAATTGGTTTTGTCCTATCTTCACCATCAACACTTATGTAATCCCAAAAATGTACATGTCTTCTATTACTTATTACAAATCATGTCATCAATCTGTATTTGACCATAATTGACCGTGTATTTGATCAAATATTAACTGTATTTGATCGGATAGATTTCACATTCAGGGCGACCGGCGAGCATATTTGATCATAGTTTACGATTATTGTACAGAGTATTATGACCATACATTCTTCCGATTAATGTAATAAATACGATAATTAACCTGTTTCATCCGTATTTTCGTCGAGACGGGCGGCAAGCTAGTAATAATATGTTTTTCCATGATGTTTTGTTGTTTATGCAACGTCTAGTATAGTTAAAAGTACATTGATTCAACTGTAAAAGAACACACTCTCAGGATGCTCCCATAAACAATGAAGTAAATTAATCAAATGTTATTAGAGAAAGGTAATCGTAATTTCATCAGAAGATACGATACGAGGAAAATACCAAAGTTGTTAGATAGATAGGTGCCGGAAAGCATGATACCTGGCCGACAAAGAAAGCAATATGTGTGTCACACTCTACTCCCTGTACTACACTCTCCAAGTTAGCAGTTCTTCACAACCGACACTCAATGCCAACTCATTCTTCTTCTTGTTTTTTCTCTTTGATTTTTATAACGTTATGCATGTACTATCAAATGCTAGTAACGACATTTTAGTAGGCAGGAAAGAAGAAAAAAACCCTAATGGGATCCAAATCATAATCTAATAGTTCCGTTTGTTTCTATTTTTAATACGAGATATGAATGACTCTTTCAAATACATTAGACTTCTATGCTCCTTGTAGCTCAGGAAAGATGTTGTCATTTAAATTTCTAATTTTCCAATTTTGTCCATTTAAATTCTCAATTCAGTTTTGTACATTTAAATCTTCAACTTCTTAGTTGACTTTCAAAAAAATCTCAAGTTTATGTTGACTTTGTCATTATAGGCATATTTTCAACTGATGCCTATAATGGGCCTATAATGGCAAAGTCAACATAAATTTAAGATTTTTTTGAAAGTCAACTAAGAAGTTGAGGATTTAAATGGGCAAAACTGGGTTGATGATTTAAATTGCTATTTACTAAAACCCTAAACCCTAAGCAGAACTTACCAATGTCTAGATGTTATGTCATAATTCGTGCATCGCTCACCTATCATACTTGCGCACAACTCCAATCATTGCGGAATAAATTTTCTAATTACTTTTTACCTTTTTATCGGAATGCAAATTAATCCAGATGAGTGGGAGATAGTTTTTTTTTATAGACTCCTGTTCATCGTCTTCCGTTTCGAGTTCTCGCCTCATGATTAAACTTCATCGCTTCCTCTAGCACGTGATTCATTCGCATTCTTTTGAGCAACTAGAGCATTACTTCTTTGTTTTTGTACTTGGACACTTCTTTTGCGTGAATTTTCATCTTTTTCTGGTATCGTCTTTCGAACTTTATTTTGAATTGATGATCCTTGTTTTGGTTTATTCTCCTTTTCCGTTTCTTTTATGTTTTCCCTAAACAGTTCCAATCAAAGCCTTTGAATAACGACATACATAACGTCGTCCCGCTCTCCCTCCATTCTTTCGTTACGAGTTGGGCGTTTGCAACCGATCACACCTTTCCGATTACTCAAATTGAATGAACTTGATTTAATCTGACATCGGTTTGTATTTTTCAGATGCTTATTTAATCTAATTGTATGTAATTTAAATATATTTTTATTAAACATATCTAACAGTTCTTTATTTTTTCTATCAGTTTATGTTTTGTTTGAAAGAGACTTTTTATGGATATTGCAGGCGAAGGGGATTCACCAGTCGGTTAAGCCTTGAGGAATTGGAGAACTTTTGAAGGGCTATGAATTCGTCATTGCCGAGACCATGAGATCATTAAAAGAAAACATATCTACAGCTCCCTCTGATGTTAACCAATTCAAAAGACCATCGTTTCAGTGAATGGCTTGAAGGGAAGTGACCAAATCTTTATTCTGGCCTTGGGACCAAATGGTACCAGGTGGAATATGGAGATGTAGAAGGTCTTAATTGGAGCGAGTTATACTGGCTGGCACATCTTGAAACTGGAAAAGTTGCCCTGCCTGAAGTTCTTAGCCAGTATGAAGGAGGGAACCGCAAAGATGTACAAGCGAAACCTATCGCTAGCGGGGTAAAGACTAGTTTACTAGTTTCCAAAGACATGTCCAAATCGTTTCTCACATGCTTCCATTTAGCAAATATTGTCATTGCCATCAAAACTCTACATGCTTCTTTCTATGGTGACGTACTTAAATAGCAAATCAAACATATTAATTTGTGATACATTTTTTTTCATTTTTGGAAACTGACTTAAAACTTATGTTCTGATTCAGCCATTGGGTGGGTGTTTGTCGCACATCAGCTGTGCAAGAAAGAATGTTATGTGATAGGAGGCCAAATGAATTGCCAGGTAAGCAGTTGGTTAGTTTTGCGGTAGTTGCAGTCTGAGCTGTGCCTTATGCTGCATTTTGAGCTGTGCCTTGCGCAGCTGCTTTGGCTGATTGCACAGACGGCGGAGGACCAGTAGTGACATTAGGATCTGGTGTTTGCGGAATATTGTTCTCCTCCCCGGGATAAGAAGTTTTTGCAGTTAACGGGTCAGGAGTATCGAGATAATTGCCAGCAGGAAAATACTCGCAAACAACAAAAATCTCTCCATTCAGACAGAACTGTTTGGCACACCCAACCCAAGCAGAAGACCTCCAAACAATCTGTGTATAGTGACCGCATTGCTGGCCCTCGGTGCATTGATAATTTTTAGAGTTGTAAAAGGCAACCTCATCAGCCCACTGCTTGACAACCTCTCTCGGCGTCCAGTGCCTATATTTACCCCAAAACAAATTCTCCCCAAACTGGTTATTCGGCGCATGTGCAAGTTTGCAGTCTTTAGCCCTCACGGTTGCCCACTGCTGAGCATACCTCTCTAGGGTATGATTCCATCTGAGCTGTGGCTCCCCATGCTTTGCTCTGACCTCATTGTGCGCATTTAGAAACTCAGCTATCATATTACCGTGTCCTCCTTTTTTTCTACTACTTATATTGCCTCCATTCTGAGATTGTGTGGTGGCTACGACAGGAGCGGACGAACCCTGTGTTTGAAATGAAGGTGCTGCGTTTCCTCTTCCTCCGTTGCCGTTACCGGCAGTTGCGGATTGGAGCATGCGTAGCTCATTGTCCTTGACATGATCAGCTGTGGAGAGGAGTAAAAGGGTCGTTAGAGAAATAAAGATAAGAATAAGAGATGGTGGCATTGTCGTTATGGCCGCTCTCTGGTTGGGAGGGGGAGGAGGATGGCCTGAAAGCAACTCATAGGAAAGAAGAAAATGAAGGGGAGGTGGGAAAAGCTTTATTTTTGCTGTGGCTTATGTTTACTCCTATTTTCTTGGAATGTGATACATCTCTTCTTCGTCCGTCATGTGGACTCTCTCGGCTACTTTTGGGATTCCTTAATCTCAGGGCGTCCACTCCGTCTTTTTGAGGAGACGAATCAAAATTCTTTTTGAGGATGTTGGTGTATTTGTTCCGAGTCACACTAGTACCAGCATGCTTCTTTGTTAAACCTCTTCTTGTCGATTCCATACAGGTCCTAGAAAACTTGTTCCTCTACTCGGCAAAGGTATGGACGATCTTCATCTTCAATCCATGTAAAAATATATATATTACATTTTGTGCAAGACATGTCAGCACCTGAGATAGAAACAAGGAAAGACAAAGTTGGTGCTATTTTCTTGTATGTTTTATTTGCGCATAACTCAACGTTTGCAAAGACTATATTTTATGAGGCGGCTGCCTCACAGATGCGTTGACATTTCGACCACGTTCAAGAAGACGGTGTAATGCGACATCCTTCACATGGAGAGGCCTCGAAACATTTCATAGGGTGCATCCTGGTTTTTCTTCAGAGGCAAGAAATGGTAGGTTGGGATTATCTACTAATGGATTCAATCCATTTGGGGCTTCGGTGCAGCAACTCATCTTGGCCAGTTATTATGACACCATATAATCTTTACTCATCCATGTGTGTATGCGGGATGAGGTTACGTTTCTAAATGTTATTGTCCCGGGTCCGAAGAATCCTAAACAGAGGTTGGATATGTATCTTCAATTGTTGATATCTGAACTGCAAAGTTTGTGGCATATTGGATCCATCACATACGACGTGTCAAAAAACAAAATTTTACTATGCGGACGGCTTTAATCAGGACTATCAGTGACTTTCTTGTATATTCCATGTTGTCAGATATTATTATCTATTCATAATCAGTCAGCCCAATTATTTTTATATATATTTAAATATTGTTATAGTAGCGTTGGAAAATACGCTTGTCTTTACTGCATGGAGAACGCAGATGCTTTTTACTTGAAGAATGGATGTAAAATGTGTTGGTTTGACTGTCATAGGAAATTCCTACCCAGTTGACCACTGTTTTCGCAACAACAGGACTGATTTCACGAAAGACAAAAGGGTCTTTAATGATGTTCTTCCAGTGCGAGATGGTTATGAACTGTTGCAACAAATTGAGAGATATTTATGTGAATTTTATTTAATTCAAGTGTTTCCCAACTCATCGATTACTAATGATGTTTCCAAACTCATATGTGTAGATTTCTTCGTAGATTGAAGAACGCGGTGGGAAATAAAACGCGTGTGGAGGGGTCCATTTGTAGTGCATGCATAACTCAAGAGACATCGATATTTTATGGATTTTATTTCAACTCAAATATTGCGAATAACCAAATGTCCCAAGGCCGCAATGATGATGGCCTAGATGAGGGTATTGATCCAGATAATTTATCTATTTTCATGTTTCGGGGTCGTGCTTTGGGTAAACCCATATGTAGACAACTTACGAAAGATGAACATCATTTTAATTTGTTATTGCAGTTATCACGCGAGTTTATACCTTATCTTGGTAGGAAAAAGTCTGGTTATGATAAGTTAACTGATCCAAGCGAAAAGATTTGGAGAGTTACTTTGTCTGAGGAAGGTGAAGATGTATATTTTACTCGTGGGTTACAAAGTTTTAAGAATGACAATATGGTGCAAGACGTAGAATTTTTATTTTTCAAATATCATACAATTTGTTGTTTAATGTCATCATATATGATGAAATCATGTATAAGAAAGTTGTAAACCATGATAATCAATAATATTTTTTAAAATAAATGCATTTGTGTAAACGATCGAAAATCTAAAATAATTCGGTTTTTTGTTCACGCTTTACTAGAACTAATCCTTGGATGGTTATCTAAATTTTCAATGACCTTTTTTATTCCAATGATGATCTTAATGCTCTGTTTATTAAATAAATTAGCTGAATGTTTGTTGTTTGTCATAGTTAACTTCAGAAAAAATATAACAAAATATAAAATAAATTTGATAAGAAATGACGATTTTATGATTTATAGAAAAGACTTTGAATATGAGAATGAGCAAAATTGTTACTTCACGACAGTCAACAAAACAGTTAAAAAGACGAAAGGAATCGGATTTTTTTTTTGAGCGCAAACACCTGCAGATTATACAGGAAAGGGATCGGAATAACCTTTTTGACTACGGACTCAATAAAGGTTGCGTGGGAATGAAGCACAGGAGGCCCACCAAAATGTTGATCCCCCGACTAGTCTTTCTCGATCCCTTCAGCCGACTGTAATTTAGAGAATTCACATTTATATCTTCTTTCCGTTTCCTTTTTGATCAATTCTTTTTTATAGTTTATCTCTCATATAACAATCTCTTTTATACTTTTTTCTCACACTCACTTACAAATATATATATATTTTAATTTTCTCTAATATTCTCATTATTTCTTTAAAAATGTGTTATAATCAGTGACGGAGCCAGGCAGAGCCAGGATTTAGGTATGAGTGTGGCTAATATAGGAACATATATATAAATAGAATGGAGGAGTTAGTAGCTATATGTGACTAAGTATTTAGATTTATCCTTCGAACTTGAATTCGATTCCTACCACACCCTTAAAAAAATTAACTTGGACTGTAACCCCTCTAAAAGAGCCTTGCCTCTGCCTCTGATTACAACCCAAATCGAAAAATCATTTTAGAACTGAGGAGTAATTTTTTTACTTCTCACGTCCTTACAATTTGCAACACAATCACAATACCCTCAACTTTCACTCGATTGAGAAACGGAAACCTCAAATTTTAAATAAAAAGAATGATATTGTGTGTATATTCATTTATAAAATGATGTATGTTTATAATAGAAATTATCCAGACATTCTTCATTTGTAATGTAATGATTAAATGATATATTTTTATCATTTATAATTATATTTCTTAGTTATAAAAAATATATTATATTCTTCAATTTTTATAGAAGAGATTTTTCTTTTCTTTTTCCAAAATAAAATCCGGATGCATTTTATATTGAGAGAGAGAAAAGAGCAACACATCAAGACGCACGTGTCATTTGCTAAAGTGGAGGGCTTCATCGATTTCCCATAGAGACGCGAGCAGTGAATAAAAACCCCGGAGAAGGAGGGCACCGCATAAAGAGGGTTGGGTCTCATCTCAGCTCACATCCCTCTCCACTTGCTGTCGATCGTCTCCGCTTCTTCCGACTGAGCATCTGCAGGCAAATATGGTTAGTCTTTTACTCGAATTGTTTTTTTTTTTTTGACTCGTTTCAAGTCTGTTCGTTTTTCTTTTCTAACAAACAACTATTTTGGACTCATTTTAGTTGTCATTGTTTGAAATTGTTTGTTGATCTTGTCACGTTGATGACTTTACTTTGTTCATCCAATTTTGATCTGCGATTTAATTTGTTGTCCGAACTTTCAGTTTTGGTTTTAGCCTCGGATGAGTTGTTATACTGCATATGTGAATTTTCTAGACTTTAATTTGAATAAACTTGGATATCGGTTTGATAGATGATTAAGCTTAGCTGGTTGATGAATTCAGATTTATATGACCGTCCAGCTTGATTATTTACATTGAAGTGTAAAAAAAAGCTTTGCCTACTGAAGCTGAACATATTTTTCTTAAGGGTTAATTATCGAAACCACCCGTAAAATATGGATTTTTCCGATAGCCACCCGTAAAATGAGATATTATCAATAGCCACCCATTAAACTATTTTTTTACCAATAGTCATCCATATAAAAATAATCAGTTCAATAAACACCCACGATTATCAGGAATATATGGGCTGGTGGCACTGTTAATCATCTCTTAATTTCGACTTTATTTCTTATATAACTAAAAAAAGAAAAAAGAGTCTGAGGTTTTGGTTCTTATTAATCCATTCATGACATGGTCAGCGGAGCGGCCCTGTATTTTATGAGGCCTTCCATACATATTGCCTCTTGTTAGTCATATTCTCTCCATAATGGTACATAATACCTGTCAGAAATATCTCAACTTATTACATGCACAAGTTGGGTCATATACATAATGACTAGAGTCTATAATCAAGCTGGTACGGCAAAACTTGACCTTTAATACAAGATATTCAATATCGTTTATATTTCTGCTGCTTTTGTGGTGGTATGTTCCATTGTTGCAGGCTAACGCGGCTTCTGGTATGGCGGTTAACGATGAATGCAAGTTGAAGTTCCTGGAGCTGAAGGCAAAAAGAACATATCGATTCATTGTGTACAAGATCGAGGAGAAGTCAAAGGAAGTTATTGTTGAAAAGCTTGGTGAGCCAGAAGAGACGTATGAAGATTTCACTGCCAGTCTTCCTGAAAATGAGTGCCGATATGCGGTGTTTGATTATGATTTCCTTACCAAAGAGAACACCCCGAAAAGCAGGATATTCTTCGTTGCCTGGTGAGTTGGTTCTTTGAGTGTTTAGTGATCTCTACCTGCCCTGCTATGAGTTGCTTTAGTATTTATGCGCATTTGATATTTGTGTAGGTCCCCTGATACCTCAAGAGTGAGAAACAAGATGATTTATGCAAGCTCCAAGGACCGTTTTAAGAGGGAACTTGATGGTATTCAAGTTGAGTTGCAAGCAACCGATCCAACTGAAATGAGCTTAGAAGTTTTCAACAGCCGTGTACTTTGAACACAAATTATGATCTTGTGGACTGGGGTGCTGTCTGTTTGGATTCTTGCTCGAGTGAAATTGAAGCTGTGAAAGACATGATATTCAGGCTCTCTCAGGCTTCTATTAATCAAACTTTCAAATTATCTGGGAGTTTTTGGTATTATTTGGCTTTGCTGTGTTTGGGTCTCATTTGTCATGTGTCCACCATCTAATATTTACCCAACGGTTTGGGAAGGGGGCAGATGACTGTTGTTGTCCGTCGTCAGGATTCACTGTTGGTTCATATCCCTGTACTTGTTTGTTTCTTCACCCATTGCGACTTTAATGTTGTATGGCTTTTATCGCTATGGTCTGCCATGTTTATCATTCTTTGAGCTAGTTAGAATTTATATTCATGGTGTATGATTTTAGCTCGGCCATGAGGTGGGCAATCAGTATTGCTTTTATAATGCTGGCACAATGTGCTCCTGTTTTACATGGGGGGCTAACAACAGTCTCAGATATTTTGCATTCTGTTCTCATGCTGTCAATGAGAAACCAGATGGAATAAATGTTGGATTTGTATTTAGAACTTAGAAGCTCAGCATGTGAGCGTGAGCTTGATTTCACCATCAATGGGTGTGGATGGTGTTCTGTATCTTTTCACATGGTTCCAGATATTAATGTCGGCCCAAAGCATAAAGCGGGCAGTTCAGATGAGATGGTCAGTGACTTTCCAAGTACATGAATCTAAACGGCCACGACTGGTACAGTAGCTGGAGGACTGTTTGTTCCAGTAGTGACTAAAGAAAATGGTGCCACATCTGAGATGTAAGAGTCTGTTTTTTTGACATGAACTGAAACTGAACTGAACAGAAAATTTAAAATTAATTAATTACATTTACATATTATTTTTAATTTTAAAAAATAGTTTTGAC
>JAWWMW010100091.1:0-11008 GCA_035048345.1 Echeveria elegans
TTACGTAAAAGTTCCACTGATTGGAAAATTCAGGCCTTTGTGAGTGAGTATGCGGTGACTGGTAGAGATGGTAGCACGGGAACCTTATTAGCAGCACTGGGAGAGGCCGCATTTCTTATTGGTCTAGAACGTAACAGGTTCACATCTGCAGTCCATTGATACTGAAATATTAAGATCACAAAGTTAATATCTTCCTCCATGATTTATGAACCTGTTGTACTTATGCAGTGATGTTGTTGAGATGGTGAGTGATGCACCTCTTTTATTCAACGCTAATGACAGAGGGTAACCCTCTACTTTCCTTTCCCTGTATATTTCAGTTCTTTTTGGTTCTATTTTTGAGCGCTCTGAAGTGTTTATAAAAATGTCCACCTCTGAAGATGGAATCCCCGGATGCCATTGTTTCTTCAATTATTCCCACATGCATGGGACACCTAGTTACTACATGCAACTGTTTTTTGTGGAGTCCAGTGGAGCTACACTTCTCCATACGACACTTCTTCAGTCAATGGTATCAAATTCCATTACTTTCTCGGCCATTACTTGGAGAGACTCTGTGGACAATAGGCAATATCTAAAGATAAAGGTCATTACCACCTAAACCGAGTTCAGATTATGCTTCCCTCACAAGAACATATAATTTGAAGATTACCTTACTGTTTTCTTTTCACGGGTTGTGAATTTCGGACCTTTTTCAGTCCACCTGAAGATTCTTATAAAAGGATTGGATGCAAATTCTGTACAGATATCTGGGATGGGAAAGACTGAACTAAATTCATCTGATGTGATGCACGAAAAATCTTTTAGTTCTCCGGACAAGGTAGTCTTCTAACCATGTTTCTCTTTGAGATAATTGAGAAATATAACAGAAGTAGCTAAGGTAAAAGCAACTTTGACTGGGATTTCCATTGCTTTGCAGGTTATTCCGCAGAGAGTGGCATTTGCAAATGCAAACCAGGATATGCTCGTTAAAAAAGCTCGTCATTCTTTGACTTCATTTGACATGTTATTAGAGAGAACCACTCTTCAGAGATGGCAGGAGGATCCACAAACACCCGATTCTCTAGTTGAGAGAATACAACACAGTGATTTATAGGGACCTGATATCACTTAAAGAAAGCCTATTCGAATTACCCTGAGCGCTGGATGTCTTATAAATATGCTTATATGCAACTGTAAAGAGGTCCATGTATGTCAATAGTTTTATTGATACTGCTGTCAGGGAATAAAATCAGGATCAAAGCCTGAAATATGTAAATGATAGCATCTACCATGTAATGGAAACATGAAGAACATGAGACAAATACCAAAACATTTTAATTAAATTTGAGAAAAGTATATGACATGGAATAAACTCATTACAAACAAGCAGCACGGAGGGTCAATGCTCACGACTAACCAATGTTTGGGAGCTTGAAACCATAGAGAAGCTTCATACATTTTTGAGCTTCTTCATCTTGGAGGGGGGCCATCGACCCTTCTTCCTCAATTGTCTCTTCCTTACAAGTCGCTTCCGTCTTAGCCTAATCTTCTTAGCCAATTTCATCCTCAACTTCTGATCCAACTTTTCTTGCAACTTTGATTCCAATGGAAGGTTCTCCACAGACATAGCCGGCTTTTCACTATCCGGTGCAGCATCACTGCTTGTCGCACCTGTTCCATCAATCTCCGCCGAAGCCTTGACAATCACTGACATTCTAGATATGAGGGTATACGGGTAGGAAACTTGAACAGCATTTGAACTTCCCATGTTTCCATCTACCGATTTCACAACAACCCTGCTTTCTAAAAGGCAACATACCTTTAACCTTAAGTGCACACAAAATTGCAATCCAAACAATTCAGATTAAAAATTTCAAACTTTAGAAACAAACACATTCATCAATCATCCACAAGATAAACCCGAACATTATTGCAATTTGCAAGTGTGCAAACATAAATTGATAGAACAAGAAACCTTCATCAGATGAAAAATCAACTTAAAATAAAAAGTTTAGGGAACAAGAATCAATTCAGTAATAACATACGCAGTGACTGATCAACAGGAACAAAACAAGCCCTAATGGCACCCTAAATTGGAACATTTGTAATTGAAGAAAATGTTAAAGGAAGCGACTTTCTTACTGGGTGTGGATGAAGAAGTCGCCATTGAACTGGGGAGGCATTTTTTCTGGTGGAAAGTTGACGACGGGAGCGAAAATGATGAAAGGAGAGCCATGTTCCACCTCTGTGAATCAAAGTGCCGAGCTTTCAGCAGTTATCCAGATAAGCCTTCATCTCCAACCCCCTCCTTGTTGCTGTGGTGCCCAAATGACGATATTACCCTCAGTATCTTGTGATTGAAGCCCACTTTGATTGGTTGGGCTTTGACAAGTTCCAAAATCGTGACACAAGAGCTGACCAGACCACACACCTATATGAGAAGGCCATTTTGAATGGACTACTCAATTCAATGGAAGATAAAGGTTGCAACTTTCAGTAGCAGAAGCATCAGTTTGCAGCTTGAATCACGCTTTGGGAAAGAGGGGTCTTTTATGTGACCAAAAGCATTTGGAGAAATCATTCAAGCACGTTCCAAAATTGAAAAAGGTAACCCTATCAATCCCTATCATAGTCTTCATGTTACATTGCACATAGTACACGAGAAAATACTAGGTTTCAAAATATACAAATTGATATGAAGATGATATTGTTTGAAAAGAAACATGGTACTTGTACCAGGTGGTGATATTTAGGATTAAGGTTTAGATAATCTGACCTCCTTAAGATGAGATGAGAATGGTGTGAGCCTCAGTAAAGGTGACTGATAAGATGAGTGTGTTTTAACAAGTGTGCAAAATGTTGAGTAAGTTACTGTGCTAAATGCTAATAATATATCAACTCAGCATAAAAAGCACCAAAAATCCAGTAGTTTAGTACTAGGAGCTTCTTTATGGAGTAGTTTATTAACCTTTCGTTTTTTCCATGTTATAAAGATTTAGAAAAGCATGAATAGGATGAGAGAATGAGATTGTATGTTTGATTTTTGGGGTAAGTTCTTTTTCTCAAGCAAGGAAGGTTTGGAAAGATCTAGATCTGATCTTGGAGAAAATTAGGTATGTTTCAGTTGTGTCAACTTTTATTTAGTGACTGTGATGAGTAAAGGCATTGGATTTGTTTGTTTGTCATTCGTTTTGTTTAAGGACTTGCAATTTGTAGGAACTCCTTGTTTTGTCTTCATTTTGTTTCTCAGTATTATGAGTTTTGCAATGGCATTTTTCATCATGATAAAAAAAAGAAATCCATCTTCATTTTATTTGAGTTTGGATTGGTATTAGGTTAAGTTTGGTTTTGAGAAGAGCGGAGGGACTTGTTCCTTGCCTAGTTATGATCTATGATGAACTGAGATTGATGTGAAAAGATATATGTGTTCTGTGTTGTGGAGAGTTGATTCAGGGGCCTGTGGGGCGAAGATGATGGGATCTCAAGGTGGAGTGCAACGGCATAACATTAATGAGAGATGGCTCTCTATATAGCCTGACTCTTGCTGAAGTCGAAAACCAGTTGGGCAGTTTGGAGAAGCCACTTGGTAGCATGAATCTTGATGAGCTTTTGAAGACAGTGTGGACTGTGGACTGCTGAAGCTAGTCAAGGTATGGGATTATGGCTTCAAGTTCATTGGAGCATTGTCAACCGAATCTTGTTGTGTCAAGGGAGCTCAGTAATAAGACAGTGGATGAAGTGTGGAAACATATTCAACACGGACTTAAAGAAAATACTCAAATGGAGAAGGATCAGGTATCCCCAGGAGAGGTTGTTGAGAAGACTGTTGAGAGGAGGCAGAAGCGGATGATTAAGAATATAGGGAGTCAGCACCACGTTCACGTGCTAGAAAACAGGTCATGAATGATATTCTCTCATTTGTGTTTTTATTTATTTTTTTCAAAAACCATTATATAAAATAACTCAGCAGTTTAACTTCATCAATCGTGTTCTTATGGTAGGCTTACACGAATGAGCGGGAGAATAATATTGCAACTCTGAAAGAAGAATTTGAAAGACTAAAAAACAACAGCTGTCCTATAATTCCTAACAAATGCTTTCGATAAATATCTTCCTGTCACGACCAGTTCTTCCAGCTTTTAAAATGGTGTTCCATTGGGATCGTAAGTAGTTAGGTACTCCTCTGATTTACTTATTGCAGGCTGTGGAGAAGGAGGTAATATGTGCGCCTCCGCATCATCAGCTGCGCAGAACTAATTCAGGCCCGCTATGACTCGCACATTTTGTGACTTTGTTTTGGGATGTGTTGGGTCATGTTGAAGTTGAAATTATATGGCTTTTAAGTATAATAATATCTGGAACTTTCTTTTTTGAGGCTTCCATCCCTCAGCTCGCCTTGTATTTGTTGTATACTTGTGTCTGTTAAGTAATGGAATATTTATTGCATCCCTTTAGTTGCATTTCCCCGTGAGGAGTTTACTTTAATACCCATTATTTTGTGTTCATAAACTTTCTGCTAAATTGTGACTAATGCAGGAGCTTCAGTGTGACATTCACTGGTTTAAAATTGGTCTGCAACAGTTGAAGCTTGGAAAGTCGATGGAATAAAAAGAATATCAGAGAATGCAGGAGTGGGGTAAGACCTTGCTACCATGTGTTCAGCTTATTTTCTTGCCGAAGTTAGGAGATATCTTATGTTTGTTTCCAAGACAGTCAGGGCATTAGATGAGGAATTTGGTATCTCAGCATAACGAATATTAGGTTCATTGGCTAAATGCAAAATCTTGTATAAAGAAGTTGTATGAGTAAAAAGGATGTCGCTAGGAGTTTTTTTCTTTCTTTCTTTCCTTTTCTTCTGTTGGAGGGAGTTGATACTTGATACCAGAGAAGATGGCTAATGTTTGAAGATCAGTGCATTTTAGGAGACATTCAGATTACCATCAAGGTACCGATGCTGAAATTGAAATAAGTTTGCATGTTTTAGCATGTCTTTAAAAAGCTAAACTGAAATGTTCTTTTCGTATGGAAACTTTTTTGGAACTGATATCAGAAAGAAATTGATAGGTCTTTGTCTTTTACATATGAGGTTGAGAAACACAAAGCTCCACAGCCATATAGCCAGGTCAACAAGAGAACACGTAATAGTAAAACATCCTGAACTGGGCCATCATATCATATATGAAGCAAGGGTTTTTTGGTTCAAAATTTTCATTGTATGTCATTGTTATTTTCAGTAGAGTGCTAGTAGTATTTGCAGTTTGCTGAAGAAATGAAACTGCTAGGAAACTACTAGTATTGAGATGGAGACACTTGTTGGGGCTCCACTAGGCCTCACGAATTAGGGACAGGTCTGTATCACCTATTTTGATAATGAAATCAGCTTAGATAGAGTTTCATTCAGCTTGTGAAGATGTAACAAGTGGTGTGTACCTTTGGACCTTACCTAAAACCCAACACTCTTATTTGTAAAATACTGTATCCACAAAAACAGATGGATGACCAAACCCTATCTTTGAAACGGTCAAAAATACTTTTTTTTTAGATCTTTAATCAATGTATATATAATTAAGTGTACATAAACACATGTTTGGCGACTTGGTCCAGTACTTCATTCTTGTGGTAATGGAAGATTAAGAATTTGCCAAACCCCCAACTGAACCAAACATTCCATAATCCATTCATGACGGCACATTAGCGTAAGCCTGATGTCACCACCGTGTAGTGTTGTGCTTCATCATTTGAGAAGTTGAGTGATTGAAGGAGTAGGAAACTTTTGTAAATTGTCACATTTTATGATGAATTTTAATTAAAAATAGCTTTGAGTTCGAGCGCTCTGGCGGATACAATTTTTTCGATCATCATATTATAATTTAATTTTTTTTGATTGATATTACTACACATAGGTGTAACAAACAAAGAGGAAAGGGACTTGTAATAGTATAAGCATGAAAGGCTGACAGTGATTGACAAAAACTGGAGGAGAGGTAGACCTCATCATCCATAATCGTTCCAACTTTGACTTGTTTCAATAACACATTAGACACCGTGGTTGGCCCCCCCATTGATTTTTTAGGTCAACAACTTCTCCCACCTTCAGTCTCTTTCATTATTCACTAGATTAGATTCCCTTCTACAGTATATATACTACTCCCTCCGTCCGTTTTTGATATTTCTATTTGAGTTGATGACACGATAATTAAAGAATAATAAGAATGTGAGAGTAAAAATAAGATAAAAGTAAGTAAGAGAAAGATAAAGTAGGAAAGAGAACGTATTGTGAGAGTAAATTAATTATCATAAAAGAAAATAGGAAGAACTTTAGGAGACATACAAATAGGAAAATAGGAAAAATAAAAGAGGACAGAGGGAGTATAGAAAAAACCAACATGGATCTAGTCTTTTAGATGATAAAATACCCCACAACATGGAGTATTGCAGTAAAAATCATTAGCATTACATGCAATTTTTTCTAGGTCGGTTTTTATTTCCCTCGTTTGTCATTCGATCTTTTGAGTATTTGAAATCGATCGAAAGTTACGTCTATGAAAATTGCTGAGAATATTACATTCATGTTCTCAGTTGATAATCCAAGAGTTTCTACGCAAGTTTTAATGATATCTTAAGCATAACATCAACGCAAGTTTTAATGAAGCGCGCTTCCTGAGTAATTTTGGGGCTAAGTGTTCGTGTCCCATGTCAGTGATTGATCGTCGAAACCTGGTCAATTTTTTGTTTAATTATATGTAGTCATAGGACACTAAAGTGGTTATTAGTTATGAGTGTGATAAGTCAGCCTTTGTCGCAAACATACGAAAACAAAATACCAAGTCGCGTTCATATTCAACTAGTCTTTAGTGAATAGTCCATGCACGGCCAAAACCCAAACCACATGCTCCACAACATGTCTTTTGATTAATAATTCTGTGAAGAGTAACATGTGAATTATTGTCTTTATGTTGTTTTTAGGGCACAGCGGGCGAGGGACAAAAGGCATCCCAAGGCGAACTGTGGGGGCTGCCTATCCATTTCCACACCTACGTCCTGCTGCTCATGCTGTTTTCATGTGGGTGGAGGGGTCTTAAGATCGCTACATCTCATCTAAGGTCTCTAAAGTATGCTCTCAAAAGTATACCAAATTCTGCCTTTAGGGCTTTGTAGGAGGTTGGGGATTAACGCACCGTTCATTAGGCCTTAAAATATGAGGATTTTAAAGTTCAGTTTAGTTTAGTTCACATTTTAATCGGAATTTTAAATACCAGACATGTTCCACATCCTAAATTCATATTTAACCAAGTATGGCGCCACAATTGTTTATGGATGTGAAAATTAATAGATCACAAAAAATTAGACATTTTTATCCATGATATCATCTTCATTTCAGCATTTGAATTTATGATTTCAGTTTTATCGAGTTCGGTTCAGTCCAACCTATTTCAGTTCGAACATGCTAAAAATCTAGAATTGCCAATAAAAATACGTAGGGTTAAAGGTTAATTGCAGAAAATCACCTCTATAAGAGATGATACTTCAATAAACCACATGGATAAAGAAAAATTCCACTTAATTAACCAACTATATAACATCTTATATATCAAAATATCCCATAAAAGTATATTTATAACATCAAACTTTTTAATTAACCACCTCAAAATTTGAACAACACATAAAATTGTCTACTACATTTATTTAATAATGTAAGGGATGAAGAACATATATATGAGTTTTATTTGTTGATTTTTCTAAAGAAAAACTTGTAATTATCATGTAAATGTTATCATATTTAAAAGATAGAGTTAACTAAAAATAGATTGTGTTATACATATGGCTAAATATAATTTCTCTATATATACCTGGTTAATTGAACAGTCACTTTTTATACATGTGTTTTCCTAACCCAAATACGTTTACATTTAAATGGTGTGGTTTTTGAATATATTTAGGTTCTGTTTGGTTGTGGTGAAAATGAGAGCAAAAGAAAAAATAAAAGAAATTTTATTAGTGAAAATAAAATGTGTATTTGGTTGTAAGGAAAAAAATAAAAAATATGCAAAATGAGATTAATTTTTCTTTACAACTTTCTCATTAAAAATTATTTTTCTTTTAATTATTTTTCTTCACTTTTTTTTCCGCAGCGGAGCCTTAGTCTTTGCAACCTTATAGACTCGAACGACACATTGTGGATCTAAATTCTCAACAAAGAGCAACTTAATCATGCTTCCTCGATCACTGCATTATTATCGGCGCATCATAAGTTCTACGCGTCGAGCATCGTTGTCTCGCAACAATGGTGCATTATTGCAACCTTCAGCTGCTAAAGTTCGGTGACTTGCATATGAACCCGAACCAGAACTTGGTCTGAACGGGCGGTTCTGGCAATGGCTCAAGTACTTGAAGCATTTATTGTGTCATTAATACATCCTTCTTGATTTTCCAAGTCGCCTTGTGACTCTAGCCGAATTCAATTCTACACCACTTTGCTCCATATTCCTATGCGTCATTTTTATTTTTCAATTAGATCTACTACCATAATTAAATGTGAAAAAAGTACGGAATGGGTACACTTGTCCGCCAATCACATTTTTTCTTGGACCGCAGGATAATACAATGGAGACTCATATAACATATAGTATCTATCATATCACAAAATATTTTATCATAAATAATTATTCGGTAGACTTTCATCTTTGCACAATTCAAACACAAATCGTCTTGATTTCCTCTACCAATACACAACTACACGTCGCGTCGATGCAGGAATAAACCACCACGTCAACACTTTATGTGGAAAAAATATCAACCCTCCACATAATACTATTTATATGAAAGGATACTGTCATGCATGTGTGGAGTTTGAACTCTTGACATTGAGAACCACATTTTAAAGCTATTTTTCAATTTCTTTTAACTCTTTCAAAAATAGCATAGATTTGGAGAAACATTATGTCTTTTTTTAGTTACTTACTAGTACGGAGTAAATTTCTTCATATCCTATGCGGCGACTGTTAAAATTTGCGAAGTAAAATTTGAAAAATAGAATTCTTTCTAAATTGATGAAACGAAAAATATGTCGTATTTAATTAGCTGCACATAATAATTTAACTACACTAATGTCCATATCCTTGTTCAATTAGTCTGTGTGCATGGATATTTTTGTTGCAAGCTTATTGTAATTGACTTGTTAATCACTGGATCCACAGGGGCATATAAAGTGGTAGATGTAAAGATTAGGAGATAGGATTAATGAAACAAGCACCATTAACATACAAACTAAGCTAATTAATCAGAAAAATAACACTAATTAACAAATTCCATATTTGATTAAAATCAAGAGTACATTTTACATGACCTTCCCCGACTCGAGAGTGGGAAAGCACGCGAAACCATCCGACGCGCCGTAACCACTTTCACCTCCACCATTCCCCGACTGCGCCCCGACACCGACGCCGTAAACAGATCGATCGCCTATCAGACTCTGGCTCTGGTCTAAAAGAAACGAAGAAGTATCAAGCGTCGGCAGGCACGCGTTGTATAATCTGCCAACCGGCGTGCGCATTTCAGGTTTGAAGAAGTGCGAGAGGGACGGAGGGAGGGACGAAGAAGATGTGATGGAGTCGAATCGAATGCCGGTAACTTGTTGTACCATTTGACGGAAGTTTGCTGGATCTGCAGTGATGAAGGTTGTTTGGTTCTTCTTCGTAGCGCGTGACTTTCGTTTCGTGAATCGTGACTTTCCGTTGATCGCGACGGTGCGTTTGTGAGTGGTTGATGTGTCCGGATAGGAGGATGGAGTGAGCGGATGAGTTGTTGTTGTTTTGTGTTGGTGCTGGTCGAGATCGGATGAGGAGAAGGGAGAGAGCGATTGGTTATGGTGATGATGTTGCTGATTCAGATACTGATGATGATCTGGTTGTTGTTGCGGTTGCAGGAGGAGGCTGTTGAAGTCGTGATCGTGGTTGATGGACTTGGAGAAGGAATCGTTGCCAACAGGAGTAGGCCAGAAGTAGTCGGAGAAGGAGTGGCGGAGGAGGAAGGGGTCGATGTTTGCGGCCAGATTCTCGGATGAAGCCGCCATGGATGGGTTGTTGCTGATGTTCAATTTCAAAGTCAACAAGCAGAAAGAGGTTAGTGTTTATACTGAAATTGGGAGATTTTTGTTGTTGTTTTTTTGAATTGGGATTGAATGTGAGAGTGATGATGAAATGGGGTTGGGGATTAAATAAGACGGTGAGGGGTTGAAGCGCGTTTTTTCTGGGACACGCGTCAACTCTCCGTACCGTCACTCTGCTGTGACACATTTAGATTTTTGGATATACTTTTTTTTTTGATATTACTAATTACTTACTCCCAGTGTGTTTTTTAAATATATTTTTTTATTTGGATTTAAGGCCTAATCAAAGAGGAGAAATAAGAAGAAGATGGTCAAAAGAACAACTTTTGAATTATAAATAAATGGCAGTTTTTAGCAAAACTGGTGGTGGAGCACTGGTCGGATCGATCGCTCAGAATGTACTTAAATTTGAGATTTTTCCAATGCTCTATAAGAATAAAAAAAATTAAATAAAATAAAATGGGAATACTACCTTGCTTATTATTTTCAGTACGGTAGAAGTTTGCATTCAATAAAATAGTTTATTTAATTGACTTATGAAATTAAAAAGGTAGCTGGTCTCAGGTCAATGAATGCTACAGTATCAATTACGAATGCATATTTTTCCTAATAAGATAAAATTCGACTTTATTGAATGCACACCACATCTCAAGGAAGAAATTGAGGGATCGGTTAAATACTTTATTTAATGCAAAAATCTGGGGAATATTAGAAGCTTCTTGATCAAAGAAAGCAGACTGGTGAACCAATTAGTGCAATGTACGTAGTACGTGTTAAATTCAAATGAGAATGTGGAGCAATTAGCTATAGTAAGGGTCTGTTCTTTTGATATTAATTTCAGTTCAGTTCAGTAGGTAAATATTTACTATTTTTAAAATTATTTTAAAAGTGTAATAAGACTTGAAACTATGAGACAAG
>JAWWMW010100122.1:0-11005 GCA_035048345.1 Echeveria elegans
CTGCCCAGATTCGCAATATTTCTAAAAAAGGTTTTTAGAAATTCCGGACATCCTCAAGCATGAAGATTTATTCTGGGTTTCTAAAATGGGAATTGAAAACCAGAAATAGAAAATGAGTCCGAAGCATACAAGGAATTGATAATATTTCCAAAAAGAAATATTACCAATTCGGTAAGGAAATTGATTCTTCTCTTGAGCATTATAAATAGAGATCGAAGGCTCAAAAAAAAAAATCAACTCAAACATAATTCAAGGCTTAACCATTCCAGATCAAAGTCATCCTCCCGGTCCAAGAGTTTTCGTAACTGAAGATCCATCTTTAGAGGAGTTCGTAGTTCAGCAAGCGAGCGTTCACAGCTGTCGATTTTAGCTGATCAATCTGATCGTGTTTCAGTGCGAAAGAACGTGAGTTGCTTAAACGTTTTGAGGGTTGTTCAGAACGGGATTTGTAATAAACTCTTAGTTGAGTGAGTCATTGTAGAGGTTGCTAGGGTTTAGCGTAAAAGATCCTTTGTACAAGATCACGGGAACAAAAAGAGTTATTAATCTGAGCGAGGCTCTCCACACGTAGGCAGATAGGCCGAAGTGGGTTAATAAATATCGTGTTGCATATACATAGTTATACATTTCGATGTAACACGACCTATAGTTGGACTTATACGTGCACCTGGATTTAGAATATCAGATATGTAATATGTAACCAGGCCAAGTAGTACGATGGGTTTGTTATTTGGTACAGGGAAATAGTAAGCTGGTCAAACTTCTGTATTTCGTTCATGTTTTATTTGGGAAGGTAAATACCCTCATACAGTGGTACTTGTTTATTCGCTATAGTTGTCTGTAATGAGACTTGTCGTATGGTTACTACCCTCCACTTGTACCCACGTGTGTTTAGAACATGCGATGATACAATCTGGCGAGGAAAATGAAATAATTCGGGAGGAATAAACTTCAGTGTTTATAAAGGATTCATATGAACTAGTTCAAGAATAAAAGAGAAATTATGTATATCGGAGCAAGAATATGGTCCAAACAAACTTACTAAGAAAATAATGGTGCATTCTAACTAGAGAGTTAAAAAGAGATTCAAGCTCCGAAACATGAAGCCACGCCTGCGGCTTGCGGCTCCTCATTCTCAAGCGGCTAGGTTTTGAGACCGATAAAAGAATTATACGGCAACATGAACAATATAAGGATGCAAGCAATTGATTGTATTTCCCAGTCATCTTTGCCTTTACTTATGAATCCATCCTTACACGAACCGACACAAAGTGAAAGCATCATTGGAGCGGCGTAGGTAGGTTGGGTCGGCCGATTCCACTGTAGCCAAATTTTTTTTAATCTCTAATACTCATCGTCCGATCGTCAAAAAAAATGGAGGGGCTCCGCTCCGCCTGTCTTCTCCGATCCTGTTTAGCTAATCTTTTTAAATTTTTTTTCAAAATTTGGTATAGTTTTTCATTTAACATATCAAAACGATATCATTTTGTTACTAAGTTTTGAAAAAATTTTCGAAAATAGAACAAAGTGGGCATCAGAGACATGCTTCAATTCAGCATTCAAGTCAAGTGAGAGGCGAGAATCCAGAGGGAGAAGTGAGAACATGCCACCGCCTGCTGCCGCTGCAGTCTTTTCGCTTTTTCGTGATGCTTTTGTTGAAGCGATACGGATAATTGTGTATAAATTATATGATATTTTCCCTTTTTTCTTGATTTTATGGACCCAATTTATCTATTAGCTTGTCCGACCCGATTTTTTTTTTGAACCGCTACCCTTGAACCCCATATATATTCGTCCTCACGTCAAATAATTTCTGGCTCCGCCCTTGCATCATTGCGCCATAATTTGCAATCCGGATTCGTCGAATTTCCTCAGCTAGCGAGCTTGTCCCATTTCATGGTGCTGACACACTCACCTGCTGGTTTACAACATCCGGACTGAACGAATTAAAATAGCAAGTATAAAGTGATACCAATATATATATGCCTTGGACAAGTGGCAAATCCGTCGTCCCGGCGGAATTTTCTTCATGTTTTAATTCAATTTAATAAAGATTTTCAACGTTTCTCTCTATAATTTTATTTTTGTAATTGAAATTTTTGATTGTTACATATTTTTTTAAAATTTTTTGAATATAGTTTCATTATATTATTTTTAATTTTGTGACGATCCTTCATTCCCGAATGAGAAATCTATACGTAAAAAATTGGTCAAATACTCGGTCCAATACAATTAAATATACGGTCACATACATTTAAATAAAGTCATATACAAACAAATACGGACAAAATACAGTCAAATACTAAATAATAGGAACAAATACGTATGAATGGCGTGTGGTGTAAATAAAAGTATGAGGATGGGTATTTTTATCAAATGAAGTTTTGTTTTTATCCTTATTTTGTTTTATTATCCTATAACAATGAAAATCAATGCTTTAGCGATGAATTTTTTCATGAGTGTTTGTGTATTGAGAATTGTATTCTATTATTATAGTAGATTTACTTGATTAAACATTTAACCTTACACTCCTAGTTTATGTATCAACTTTTTCACTGATTTTGATATTATACAAAACTGTAGGGACTACTCCGTAATATATAATTTACTTAGAAATACAGTACGTTCGTCTCCGTCCGTCCGTCACTCCTTCCTCGCTTCCTTGCTTCCTTGCTTCACTCTGCCGCAAACCCTAATTTCAGAGTAAACGTTGCAAGCGTATAAGGATTTCGAAAGGTTCAAAGTAAGAAGAAGAAGAAGAAGAAGAAGAAAAAAAAATCTCCATCTGCTTCTTGTTCTGTAAACGTTTTATTTTTTAATCAATAAAGCCAGACTATGTTATGCAATGCGAATGATGAGTTGTTGATTAATTTCAGGAGAAGAGAAAAGAAGTTGAAAGTGATGCGGAGGATTTGGATACTGAGGATGTGAAAGTTGATAGTGAGCTGGAAAAAGATAATGGTGCTGTTAATGGTAGGAAGAGGAAGCGGAATGGTAAGAAGGCTACCCGTGAGTAGTACTCCGTAATGTTTTACGAGGTTTGAATTTATGAAATTTGGTTCCATTGCTAAACGAAAAGATAATGAATTTAATGGAAGATGTTATTTTGTTTTTTTCATGATAGAGACGGTGGAGGCGTTTAGTGTATTTATGCCGTCGAGAAAAGCGGGAAGTGAGATTCAGGAGGAGGAGGAAACGGTTGATGTTGTTTCTCAACGTAAGAAGGAGCTGAACAAGCGAATGGAGGTAGGAACGTTTAGTTCCAATGTTATTGCTGATGTGATTGACTTTGATTTTGCTAAAATATTGTTTTTCTTATCTTTGTTTATGGGCTCAGCGTGACACACTGTTGAGCAAGAAATATAACATCCACACCTCTGGAAACAATGTCCCATCTCCGCTGAATGACTTTAAAGAGTTGATGTCAAGGTTTGATTCTTGTCCAATGTGTTCACCTTGATGAATGTTCCTATGTCTGAAATAGCACATGTTTTCAAACCTGAGTTAAATAAAGTTATTTGTTTCTTGTTTAGAGAAGAGCAATTATTCTCTATAAAACTCCTACGTACCAGATATTAATAATTCCTGAATGAGCAGGGGTCTGTGTGCACCAGTTCTCTTGAACATGCTTTATGATGATAGTTTTCTTATGTTCTTTGACTTCTGAAATGTGACCTATTTCAATATTTTGGCAGCTATCAATGCGAGCCTTATATACTGAGAAACATGGCAAAACATGGATTTAAAGAGCCAACTCCAATTCAAAGACAAGCCATGCCAATTCTCTTATCGGTATAGTAATCATTTCTGTTAGTCACCTCTTTACGGGAGTACTTTATTTCCAAATTAGTTAAAACGTGATGTTGATCTTCTTTTGGTTACCCGAGGTGGGTTTTGTTAAGCTTGGTGTTGTTCTTTTTAGTAATTCCAGTGGTATAATATAATACTTGGACTACTTTTAAGGGACGGGAATGCTTTGCTTGTCCTCCTACTGGATCGGGAAAAACATTGGCGTTCGTTTGTCCTATGCTAATAAAACTAAAGGTATTGTCAGATATGTATATCGAACTCATAGCGACTTTCCATTTCCTTGGTGGATATGAACAGATCAGTTAAATTTGCTTCGATATTCAGGATCCATCAGCTGACGCCATCCGAGCTGTAATCCTCTGTCCAACGCGAGAGTTAGCTGCTCAGACCACTAGAGAATGCAAGAAGTTGGCAAAAGGAAAGAAATTTTGTGACAGATTAATGACTAGTTGTTGGAATTCATACTTAGGGATAGCTAGTGTAATTTTCCTTTTTTCTCTTATTTGCACATAGGCCCTGTATATAAGCATCGTTTGTTTTCATTAGAGAAATAAGAAAAACATTTGATTCCCAATTTAGGGTTCTCTTTGGACACCGCCGGTAGCTGGACTTTGTCCAAGAGCAGCTCAATCTTCGACCTCCCTCAGGCGTGTGTTTCTTCATGGTATCAAGAGCAGGTTAGTTGCTCCGTTTTTTCCGCTTGCTTATCCGCAATTCGATTTATTTCAGTTGTTTGGTTGGTGCTTGCCGAGGCTTTTTCTGTTGTTGCTGCTCTTTGTTTTTGGTTGATTGGGGTCGAATTGGGGGAGTTTTGACCGGAGTATGGTCGGATTCAATTCCAGAACAGTACACGGACTTTGGCAGAATTTCGGTACGCGGACTCAATAGAATTTTTAGGAAACTCAGCTATGTCCGCGTATGTAATTATATCGCGGCCGCGTGATCCTCTGTTTCGACCGCGTAGGTAAGCGTCAATCGTTCTTTCCTTCGTCTCCTGAGTTTGTGCAAAGCCTGTTGGAATTTTCTTTCCTCAAATCTGATTCAGTTTTTGGCTTCTTCCGGGTTTGTCCGTTTCTCTGCTGTTCTTCTGTATTTGATCAGAATTTGTGATGTCTTTGCTTAGTCAATTGACTCCTGAGATTACCAGCTCATCCACTAGAAATGTGGATGATGTGTATACAACTGCCAACGATGAAATCACTGAGTTTTCTCTCGTTCCTGATATTCTTGTTGGGAGAAGAAACTACAATGACTGGAAAATGGCAGGAATGTGTTGCTCTATTAATCCTGCAAATGATCCCGATTTCTGGATATTGGACAGTGGAATGTGTTGCTCTATTAATCCTGCAAATGATCCCGATTTCTGGATATTGGACAGTGGCGCCACTGATCATTTTGCTTGCAATGTTAATTTGCTCTCAGAAGTGCATCGTCTGCCCAAACCTTGCAATGTCAAACTTCCTAATGGCTTAGTTTGTATGGTTTTCTTTGCTGGGACTTATTCTATCAACAAGGATTTAATTTTGCGCGATGTCTTCTTCACTCCGGAATTCAAGTGCAATTTGATTTCTATTAGCAAATTGGTTTGTCACCATAATATGACCATTTCATTTACAAAGGATCACTGCATTATCCAGGACCTAGTACTCAAGACCAATACAGTGATTGGTAGGTTAATGGGCGGTTTGTACTCATTCAAGAATCCAACACAAGCTGGTGGAGTTGACTCTACCGTATTAATGGCCAATGTTTCTGGTGAAGTTTGGCACAAGAGACTTGGTCACTTGCCCAAAGAAAAATTGAAATTGTTGTTTGATGATATTTCCTCTGGTCCAGTATTCAAACGTGATTTTCATTGCGCCGTTTGTCCTACAGCTAAACAGCCAAAGCCCAAATTCCCCACTAGCATTAGTGAATCTATTGGAACCTTTGATCTCATCCATTGTGATGTTTGGGGTCCTTCTCATACTGAAACTATTTCAGGTTGCAAATACTTCTTGACGATTGTTGATGATTACAGCAGAACAACTTGGACTTATCTGTTTGTATCTAAATCAGTCGTTCCAGAATTGATTGTTGATTTTTATAACATGGTTTCTACCCAGTTTGGGAAATGTGTCAAAATCCTTCGATCGGATAATGGAACGGAATTCACCAACTCCCGCTTGCAGAGTTTTCTTCGTAGTAAGGGATGTCTTCACCAAACCACTTGCGTCTACACTCCTCAACAAAATGGAGTTGTAGAGCGCAAACATAGGCATTTGCTCAATGTTGCAAGGGCTTTGCTATTTCAGGCATCATTACCGAAGAAGTTTTGGGGTGATGCGGTCTTGACTGCCACTTATTTGATAAATCGATCTCCTACGAGGATCCTACAGGGGAAAACCCCGTTTGAACTTCTCTTTAAGAGAGCTCCTAACCTTGATCACTTGCGGGTATTTGGATGTCTGTGCTATTTGAACACTCATTCGCTCGGCCGTGATAAATTTGATGCTCGTGCTAATCAGGGTATCTTTCTTGGTTATCCCTATGGCAAGAAAGGATACAAAGTGTTATGTTTGACAACTCGAAGAGTTTTTATCAGTAGAGACGTAACATTTTTTGAGAATATGTTTCCTTTTCGCGACATGGGGAAGAGGGTTGAATGCACTGAACCTGAGGACTTTACTTCTGAGGACTCAGAATTGGTCAATTCTTATTTTAATGATGGTCCAGATGTTGTCATGCGAGCCCAATCTGACCCGCCCAATCCTTTTGGTTTTGAGGATTCAACTTTTCCTATGCTTGAACCGAGTGGGAACATTGAGCCCAATGGACCGGAAACTGATAACGGTGAGTTTGTGAGACTTGACGACTCAACATTGCTTCACACACCAACACGATCTTCACCAAGCAGTAGCTCTCCTGCTCGCATTACAACGACTCTTGATCGTCCGGTGGCACCTGCCCACTCTTCCATTCCCCTTCGAAGGTCTGAACGCATTCGATATCCACCTTATTGGAAATCTGATTTCGTATGTGACACTGGTCGAACATCTCCCCATGGGATTGAGAAATTTGTCAGTTACATCAATTGTTCTCGGCAGCACACAACCTTCTCTCTTGCGGTTTCTTCGATCAGAGAACCAACTTCATATTCACAAGCAAAGGGGAATCATTTATGGGAGATTGCTATGCAGACAGAGATCAGTGCTTTGGAAGCTAATGACACTTGGGTTATCACAACTTTACCCGATGGAAAATCTATTGTTGATTGCAAATGGGTTTATAAAGTCAAACTTCGCTCAGATGGTCAGATTGAACGTTACAAGGCTCGTTTGGTAGCAAAGGGGTTCACCCAAATCGAGGGAATCGATTACAATGAGACATTCGCTCCAGTTGCCAAAATGACGACTGTGCGATGTCTTCTTTCCATAGCTTCAATTAAAGGGTGGCCTCTCTTTCAACTCGACGTTAACAACGCCTTTCTCCACGGAACTCTTAACGAAGAGGTATTCATGAGGCTACCTCCTGGTTTTTACAATGTTGAAAAATCGAAAGGCCTTGTGTGCAAGCTTTTAAAAAGTATTTATGGGCTTAAGCAAGCCTCGCGGCAATGGTTCGCTAAATTCACGGATGCCCTCCTTCAATATGGTTTCCATCAAAGTCAAAACGACCACTCCCTTTTCCATCTTCGCAATGGGTCCGATCTCACTCTCCTATAGGTATACGTTGATGACATTGTTATGACTGGAACCTCTACCACCATTATTCAATCAGTAAAGGACTTCATCCACAAGAAATTTGAGATAAAAGACTTAGGGTCCCTAAAATACTTTCTGGGTCTTGAGGTAGCGAGGAATTCAACTGGGATATTTTTACACCAACGGAAATATGCCATGGATTTGCTTCGGGATCATAATTTATTGGATTGCCACGCAACCAAAACTCCACTAGATTTAAAACATAAACTGGGTTTATCATCAGCCCCTCCTCTCGCGGATCCAGTTTGCTACCGTCGTTTAGTGGGTCGTCTGATATATCTCACTATTACCCGTCCAGACTTATCACATACTGTGCACACCCTTAGCCAATTTGTTCAGGCTCCGACAGAGGATCACTTCAAAGCCGCCATTCGAACCCTGAGATACATTAAAAATGCGCCTGCCCAAGGGTTAATGTTCTCTGCATCTGCTTCCCCAACTCTTCAGGGATATTGTGATGCCGATTGGGCATCATGTCCATTGACTAGGCGTTCAGTGTCTGGTTATTGTATCCTTCTTGGCAGCTCCCTGATTAGCTGGAAAACTAAGAAACAAGCTGTTGTTTCTAGATCCTCAGCAGAATCTGAATATCGGTCCATGGCAGCTACTACGAGTGAAATCATTTGGCTAGTTCGTCTACTTGATGATATGTCCATATCTGTCTCGCTTCCGGTCAGGCTCTTCTGTGACAATCAAGCTGCTATTCACATTGCGAGGAATTCAGTTTTCCATGAGCGTACGAAGCATATCGAACTTGACTGTCACTTAGTCCGACACCATTTCTCTTCTGGGTTGATTTTACCAACATCCATTCCCACCACCAAGCAGCCTGCCGACTTGTTCACCAAACAATTACCATTCGAAGAACTGTCTTTCCTTTTGTGCAAGCTTGCGGTGTCAAACTTCCTCCACGCTCCACCTTGAGGGGGTACTGTTGGAATTTATTCTTCGGGGTAGCTAGTGTATTTTTTTCTATTTCACTTATTCGCACATAGGCCCTGTATATAAGCATCCTTTGTTTCACTGAGAGTGATAAGAAAAGCAATTTGATTCCCAAATTAAGGTTAGCTCTCTTCACGCCGCCTGAACACACTTGGGTTCAGCACGATCTCTGATCTTCTCCAACAGTTAATTTCTTCAATTTTAAAATGCTTGTCCTTTAATGGTAATGAGATCTATACATATAATAGATTTTCATATCCACAATCATACATAAGACCATGAATTTATTTTAAGCTAATACATAGTTTTTTCATCAAAAACCTAAAACCTAAACTCACCTTTAGACTATGCTCCCTCATTTTTACTCCCCTTTCCGCCGAACTTCACTCCCTCATTTCCACTCACCTTTCGGCGACTGATCCTGCTCCCTCAATCAAAGTGTTCGTATTTCGGCGCGACTGATCGCTGCTGTTGAGACAATAGACGCTCCTCAATTCAAGCTCCCTTATTTCCTCCGGATCGATGGCCTATTTTCTTCATAAACCAACACATTCATCAAATCAGATCTTCCGTCTTCTCCAGGTAACCAATTTCCATTTCTGATCTGCGTTTTCTTTCTCCTCTTCGATCCGAGACTGTTTTGTTGCAGTGCTGCACCTCTTTCTTCGACAAACTTCAGCGACGGCGCGTTAATAATCTCACTTTCACTGCCTCTGCTCTGCATTCCCCTGCAAGTGGGTTTAGGCTTAATGAGTTAAAAACAACGTCGTTTTCCCCTTCTTATGCTTCTGTTGTAAATGGAAATGGTAGAGTCGGTGAAGAAGTGGTTAAGGAGGAGTTTGAGTTAAGAAACCCTAAGCGTGATGATGAGTCGTATGATCTGGGTTTGCTTGGGCACCGATTTTTGAACAGTCATAAGAGTTCGTCACTCAGTGATGCTGCTGGAATTTGGCGGGAGATCATGTATGTGAAAATGTGTGTTTGTGCAAAAATTATACTTTTTAATGTTTGATTTTGTGTGTTTTCTAATAAAGTTTTTTTTGCAGCATCAGGATTAGAAGGAGTTGGTGGTGCTTCATCTCCAGGGAAGTTTGATGAATTTCAGCAGGAAACGCTGCGCTCTAGAGCAACACAGCATCAAAGATTAGCACTCGCTTCACAAATCATGTCTCGAAGTTTTCCTTACAATAATAAGTACTTCAACGGTTTCAAGTAAAACGTCTTCTGCTTTTGATTCGGTTGGTGATTTTGATGATTCCGGAATTCGGCACACCAATTTTTCCTTTCTGCTCCATTTCTCTTTCCCTTCTTTTTGTTGCTTTCTTCTTTCTGTTATCCCTACTCTGGAATTATGGTTTAGGTGTTGGAACCCTAAATCTGATGTAGAATTAAATTTAAATTATATGCATTTCTGAGCAGCTTTGTTAGGCTTATCATTTAGATAGCTATGTGGATTTACTTGATTTTATAGGATGAGATTGTGTTTACATACTTAAGATGAATTAAATGACTGTTTTAAATTGCTTCAATTGCGTGTTTCTTGATACAGTGGGAGTGGGCGTCGGAGTTGAAGGCTTCACAGCTGCAGCATGTTACATAAATTAAGGTGTTGTCACACTATTTGTAAATGCTTCAGGTACTTATAATTTTTAGGTTTTTGTTTGTCTATTGAATTTACCTGAAAGTTGCTTACTTTATGTCATTTTGAGTGAGTGTTGAAGTTCCTATTTCGGATTTGATTTTTAGAGATACTTGGACCACTGATCATTACTAATAAATCATGTTCCTGCGCATCTCGTCGGGACGACGGTCGCCCACTAGTACTAAATAATACCGCACGGTAAACTCTGCGCATTTTTGTAGAACGATTATATCTTAAATTTTTCATACAAAGTATAATATAATTATTTTCTAATATTGGAATTCAAATGTAACATGGAACTTTCTTTGTTCTGATGAAAAGTCCAGTAATAGTTTGATTTCCCAAGTTGCAATCGTCCACTCACAGCCCCAACACTCCCAACTCCCAACTCCCAACTCCCAACGAATCCGTACACACTCCCTCTTGCACGTCTCCCAAACCTGCTTATGCAGGTTGTCATAATCCCAGGCATCCCTAACTTCCTATCTGTGGCCTTCTCCAAGCAGATACAAAAAAACACTCAAACAACTCCTCTCCACCTCAATCCTCATCCAAGTAAATTCTTTTCTCCTAAGTTGCACAAGTACGGGTACGGGTACGGATACGGATACGGATACGGGTACGGATACGGGTACGACTAAGTTTATTTCCCGGGTACGGGTACGGGTTATTATAAAATACAATATATATATATTATAAATATACAATTGTAAACAAATAAAATAAGCATTTAGTGTTCAAAGAACAAAAAAAAATCATCAAAAGAAAATAATTGATTAGTACTGTTTTCAGTTTTCAGTTCCATTACTTTGAGTTTGAGATGTCATACCTGTTATAAAGAATGACAACCATGGATGAAATCTCTAAT
>JAWWMW010100132.1:0-11003 GCA_035048345.1 Echeveria elegans
GTCC
Organism: Echeveria elegans; assembly: GCA_035048345.1. NCBI lineage: Eukaryota > Viridiplantae > Streptophyta > Magnoliopsida > Saxifragales > Crassulaceae > Echeveria > Echeveria elegans. The sequence continues at coordinate 5 of JAWWMW010100132.1, forward strand.
ACTAAGACCAACATATATACCAAATCAATCCCACTGATTCGTCCTTGCCTCTATAGCTTTAACCAAACACAACAGAGCTTGAAGTCAAAACAGTGTGTACTGGTTCAAATAGAAGTCAACTGATGATGTAACTCTCAAAAAAAAAAAAAAAAAAAAAACAGATGCAATCTTGTGTAACACATCTGAGTTCCCAAAGTAAGATCGCAATATGTACTAGTGATTAATTGAATGCAGATGTCAAAATTAGGGTTGCCGGTAGTTAATATATGACCAGCAATTTGTAGTTCCATCAGACAAACGGATGTCGCTCCACCTTCTAGATTCCAAGCCAAAGGTCTGATTTTTCACACTTGTTAAACCTTCCCAGATCCTGTTTTCAAAGACGATAACAATGCAATATAACTAGGCTTGAAGATGCAAAGGAAAGACTTACATGTGCATTAATAATATCTCAATATTAAGAACCAGGCTTTCGATGCACAACAAAATCTTCTGGAGAGTAATAGTCTGCAATGAGCTGGTACATATATTACGGGTTGTGCCCTCCTCTACATAACACAGAAAAATTAATCAGGAAAACTAACAAACTTATATTAAGATACACTTACTTCGAATGTTCCGAATCATAGAGAACAAAACAACAAGATATAGTGGTCTCACGTGTCTGTAATAAATACGAGCTTAGGCTGTACATAATCGAATGCTGGATTCACAACATGCAGAAGAGGAGAACCCGATCTAGTGCCAAAATCCATGCAGTCTGAAAATTCTCCAAAATCCAGCAGTTCAGAAGGGGATCTCAGCTCATTCAGTAAAACTTCAGGATTGTGAGGATACAAGGGGCATAACTGTTCAACCAGCAAATCGACATTGTCAAAATCACAACCGAAATATTGATTTAATACAAGAACAAACTTTTATTCGGTTATTTATCATTGATGGACATTGAATGCCTTGTGACAGCCAGCAAGTACTACCAAAGGGAACGGTGTGCCTTTGAGCAGCCAACGCAATCATATTCAATCCAATTGGGGCAATGATGCCACCGTTTGCCATGACAGCATGAGCTCCAACAATAACCTACACCAAGACCATCATGTTAAAGGCTAACGAGACCACATAAAATTTACTAACGAAAGTATACTGAACAAGATTCACCGAAATCAGCTTCTCTCCAACGGCTTTCACAGCATCAATTAAAGCAGCAGCCTGATTTGTCAATGGTAGACGCTGCTGAGAAATCACAGACCGAAGCAACTCTGCAGCCAATCTTGATGAAATCTGTGATCCCTCAACCTTACTGCCACACCCACATTGTTGGAAGTGTAAAAGAAAAGAACAAGTTTGAAAAAAAAGATGGTATCATGGTACACAGATTTCCTCACAGTATCCAAATTCCCATGATTTTCTGCCATAACTATAACAACAAACTCACAGAACCAAAGAATCAGAAGTGTAAAAGAGAAGATAATTTAAAAAAGAATGGATAAAGAGAGGAGAAGAAAAGCAAGAGGTGTTGCCCAAATTTGTTCTCAGAATCCAAATTCCCAGATTGTACGCCATGACTATAAAAACACTCCAAGTTCACAAAACCAAGAACCAGAAGTGTCAGTTAAAAACAATAAAAGAGAAAGTAGCAATACCTGTTAACCTTTATTCTAATTTCTCCCAGTATCCAAAGATCGCATGTCATAACGCAAAATTCAGAAAACCAAGAATCAAAATCGCAGAAAGAAAAGAGGATTGATAAACTCAAAGAAAATGAGAAGAAGAACGCAAACCTTTCAAACCCTAATTCTGATATCTCTTGGCAAGTGGTCATTTAAACCCTTTGCACCCCCAGACTTGCCAAGTGGTGAAGAATGTAAAGAGTGACGTAGCTGCTATGTTTCCGGAGGCATTCCTCCATGCCAGAGTAGATGAGATTATCCCAGGTTGTTGGAAAGCAGATCCTGCCATCCCGAGTTTCCTGTCTAGTGGTGGAACACTCAGTGAGCTTCTTGAGACTTTTGTTAACAACACATATCCTCACCTTGTATCCCTAAACAATTGTGCTGCTGGATGGAACAATCAGTGTTAACGCTAAACGCTAGTGTACTACCACAAGGAACCACTATTTTACAGACATGGAAAAACTGTCCAGACAACACCAAGCGCATTGCTTCAGCTGGATATCACGCGATAATCTCCTCATCAAATTTTTATTACCTGCACTGTGGACATGGTGACTTCCTAGGAAGTGATAGCCAGTACAATCAAGCTCCAGGAGCAGACCAGAAAGATGGTGGCTCATGGTGTGGCCCTTTCAAAACATGGACACTCATATACAATTACAATATCACAGATGGACTTACAGATGAGGAGGCTAAGCTCGTGTTAGGAGGTGAGGTGGCTTTCTGGTTGGAGCAAGCGGATTCTAATGTGCTGGATGCACGACTGTGGCCTAGAACATCTGGATTCGCTGAAGCTATTTGGTCTGGAAACAGAGATGAAACTGGAGCAAAAAAAGATTTGCTGTAGTCACGGACAGGCTGAATGAGTGGAGGTATAGAATGGCCCACACAGAGATCGGAGCTGAGCCAATTCAGCCGATGTGGTGCATCAAAAGTCTAGGAATGTGCAACACAGTTAACGTTATATAGTCTAATTTCCATACCTTGTGACCATATCTTCTTATACTCCCAGAAAACAAAGGCTTTGATACCTCGTTCCATAAGATTCATCACGAGCAACTGGAAACAGCGTCTTAGAATTAAAATGAAGTGGTTTGCCATTGGGACACCTTCAAGACAATTTGGAAATTGAGCAAATGGGTGAACAGCAAATCGTAGCTCATGGAAGCAACTAGGAAATAATATAATATCTCAATCAAGAGACCTGGTAATCCGCATACTTCTTTGCTGGAGATGCCCTTATAAAAACAGCGAGAGGTCATTCACCAGCTTCGACATTCAAAGACCAGCTAGGAGGGTCCTGTGTCTGTACTAGTAACATATTTTAATATAAGTTTCATGCAAAAGATAGATGTACTAATTGATTAGTTTGAATAAATAACATTATGTAGTATTTCTAACTGAAGTATTCCACTGCTTTTTCAGCAGAAGTTACTGCTGCAGAATTGATTTCTTTAACCACAATCAACATCTTCAGTTGATAGTTGATAATCCCACCAGAACATGGCAGTACGAAAACACAAGAGATCAAATATAAACACGCAAACGGAAACCAGCATGGTTTTGGCATAAGTTACGGGGATTGTAATGCCTGAAAAAAAAAAGATTAGGACACATATTTCTGTTGAAATGATTGAGAGAAACAACCTACTGCTGGATTTGGTCTCAAAACACAAGCCCCCCTGGATACAGATTTCATTTAACATTTCCTTCGCACCATCAAAGTTCCCAACTCTGCACAAAAAAATTAATCATCAAACTATAAATTTTCTTACTCAGACACCTTCAAGATGGTTTAGAAATTGAGCAAATGGATGAACAACAAACCTTAGCTCAAGGAATCAGGACACATATTTCTGATGAAATGATTGAGAGAAACAACCTACTGCTGGGATTTGCTCTCAAAACACAAGCCCCTGGATACACATTTCATTTAACATTTCCTTCGCACCATCAAAGTTCCCAACTCAGCACAAAAAATTAATCATCAAACTATAAATTTTATAATAAAGTTCCCAACTCAGCACAATTAATCATCAAACTATAAATTTTATAATCAGGAAAATACCCATCTCCCTCGTGTCAAAATAAAAACTTCTTGCTTCCTACGACTTTTCCACTCAGCACAAATCATGAATAACCGTAGAGTACCGAACAATAATACTCCTCTTCCTCATCATTTAGCAAACACAAGCCCTGCCTTGTTCGCGTGGCCAGCTAGAAAATATCCATGAATCAAAGGGTTCTAGGTCACCACATCCAGAAAAACCCCATCACTAACCATAAATTCAACGATACACTTACCCTCCGCCATAAGCCCAGCATGACATAAGCCGTGCACCAAAAATTATACGCCACCACATCTGCAACGTAACCTGATATAAAAACGATCTCCATAACTCCAACACCATCATAACCAATAAAACCTACATCATCACATCGGTAACAGTTTAACAAGTTTCCTGAATTTATATAGTCTAGGACACAACTAGTCAATTTATATTTTGTTACGGTTCGTAACATGGAGGACTGATTTTATAATTTCTAAAAGTATATGTCAGTATAAAACAGAAAAAGCAACAGTAGTGTAAATCATCAAAAGAATTGTAAAAACAGAGTGTTGTAGTTTGAATTAAGTTTCAACCGATCGAAGTGATCGGAAGTTCCACCTTCATCGTTGTTCCTTGTTGAACTCCGGCGAAGTCCTTATCATATTTCTATACGGAAACCTTCATAGACACGAATTTGATCATAACCAGTGAACTGAATTTAACCTTAGCTGAAACTTTACTCTGTTAAATTATTTGATCCATCGCAAAATACAAACCTGCACAAAATCCCCTTTTTGTTGTTGTTGGAGCATCCCAACTTTCCAGCTAGAAATACCTAGGAGACAAACGAATCTAAAGCAACATTTCCCTGAAACCAGTCACATCAATCTTAATCCCACAAAAAAAAACAAAGTCATAATGAAGACTAGAAAAAGTATCATGCTTGAACAATATCTTCTGAAGTTATAGCAAAGGTTCTTTCATTAAGCACAACATTCTTAGTAGATTTAGCATAACTTTTCACTTTCTCACTGGTATTTTCTGTTGAAAAAATTATAGCTTCCTTGGATTCGGCAGGCATAATAGCTGGTTCGCCAAGATGACTGTCCAAAAAGAGTGATAAATATACAGTTGAAAAACAATATCAAATTAAAACGAATTAGATGCTTGGATGGATAAAAGAAGCGGCTGATAGCACAAAGAAGAAGCATTAGTAGGAATGCAACAGAAAGACAACGCAGTAAGGACTCAATCTGGCCTGAAGAGTGGAAACTGAAACATATACTTACTGATTTGCCCAGTGATGTAAAAGACCAAATCCAATCAGTCAAACCAATTTCACTCTCCCCTAAGAATGAAGACAAAAGGACAGCAAACAATATCTCACAAGTTCAAATAACAATTTCTTTACATCACATAGGCGGATATCACATTTCATTGATTGAGCTCATGAAGAAAAACAGAGGAAGACAAAGATAGTAGAATGATTTCATAAAAAAAGATGACAACTTAACAAAGGCTATGTCGCTGAGAAACGATAGCCTCATTTACCAAATGAAGTCTACAGATTTTCGTGATATACAGAGTATTGCTAATGTTAAACTTAAAAATCAATGGAGGATTTAAACTGCTAGTTGATACTGTCTACGAAACAAGCACTACACTAAACATACAGACACGGGTTCAACACCGACAGGTTATGATCCTACTAAAGCCGGACAGAAGGTATCAAACAAAAGACTCATGTATCAGAATACTGATCAAACAATCAAAAGCACATAAAAATGTTAACCACCCAACAACTTGCAAAAGGGTACTTCGTACCTTAAGTAACAATTGTGTCTGTCAATGGCATGACTGAAAATCATTTTCCCTTTGGGGCCATGTAAGTATCACAAAACAGAATATTTCACTAAGTGGTACACAGTTTAAACCTTTATCCAAAAGAGTATGACCAAAAGCCAGGAAGTGTAACACCAACAGATTATAAAATGAACCCAAGACGCAAGAAGTGTCATCCAGATTTCTTATCAGCCTCCAAATTCCAAGATTGTCTCCCAAAACTATAACACCAAATTCACACACCCAAGAATAAGAAAGAAAAGATGATTAAAAACCAAAAGAGAGAAGAGAAATCATAGATGTTACAAAAATTTCTTCTCAGTATCCAGTTTCCCAACATTTTCCGCCATAACTATAGCAGCAAATTAACAAAACCAGGAATCGGAAAGAAAAGATTATAAAAAAATCCAGAAAAAATAAGATAAGAGAAGAGAAGCCAGAGCCGCTACCGGGTATCCAGATTTCCTCACAGTATTCAAATTCCCAAGATTTTGCCCCATAACTAGAACAATAAATTCACAGAACCAAGAATCAGAAGTGTTAAAGAAAAGATTAATTAAAAAAAAATAGAAGAAGAGAGGAGAAGAAAAGCAAGAGGTGTCATCCAAACTTGTTCTCAGAATCCCAATTCCAAGATTGTCCGCCAAAACTACAAAACCACTCCACGGTCCACGCTCACAAAACCAAGAATCAGAAGTGTCAATTAAAAACAAGAAAAGAGAAGAGAAAGCAATAACTGTTAACCTTAATGCCATTTCTCCCAGGTATAACCAAGAAAAGTTCCTCGACACCTTTGAAATCCAAACAGAAAGGACCCAGGTTCAGAATAATAGTGTATATATGTTTGTGATGCTGAATATAATATATTGGATTAAACAAAATGCAAAATAATTTAACGCAGAATAATCCAACTTCAAATCATCACTCATTACCACCACTTCCATCTTTTTGTATCAGAGTCTCGCCACGGTCACCACGGTCAACTGGAAGTACTAAAAGTTAACACAGAAAGAAGAACTATGAGAACATTAATATGTACGATATAAATAGTAAACACACAATTCATTAAGATAAATTTCTTCTAGCGGTTGAAGTTAAGTAAAAGATGGAACCTTATTAAACAAACATAAAAACAATAACCTCAATGCAACGCTAGAGAAAAGATTAGGGAAGCGTGTGGGACATCCAAAAAGTGGTTATAAGTGAAGCAGTTAAAATTGTTTGTAATGCGTTACTTCTAACTTTCTCAAAGACGACCAAGTACCTTCATTTAGAGACACTGACAAAATGATTTCCAAGGAAAATGGAAAAGCATATAACTGGTCTTAGTCATACTCATACCTTGCGCGAATCGTGGTGGAAGGTTTACAGGGCAGCCAAGCAGGGCATCGATTCCTCCAAGGGATCCCTGATTAGCAGACCTTTGGATCTAAGAAAGTATTTAAATATGATTACAAGACTGATATGTATATTCGAAGCGGGTAAAATACCATATAATGCCACAAATTTTGAGAGCTCACGAAACATAATACGCAAAAGTTCACCGGAAGGATTTGTTAAGACGAAGCACAACTGCAGCCAAATATATTTAAATTGGATTTATGTTACATATGAGACTGAGACAAAGTTACATTTAATTTATGACTGGTAAAAAGCTCAGTCAGGGAGAGGAAATACCCCATAGGAGATGTAGTCAACGGCAGAATCGTTAAACAAATTGGTGATATCTCTCCATCCAAATTCATCCAAAGTTGCCCTGTATAAAAGAAAGATGAATCAACAGAAGAAATGGTTTACAGACATCCCCAATTTTTGAAAGTTGATTACAGCCATACCTTTCAACAAAAAGAAACAATTTTCAGAAGGCAACATACCACCAAGAACCTGCAGGTGAGATTGACCATAGACTCAGATAAAACCACACGTGAGATGAGGGTGGACAGATGATATTCTTCTTTGCATCTCCAAAACAGGACACGATCTTCAAAGTTCCAATGAGACCCATCCTTTTGTAATAAAAGCCCGGATTTGTTACCTGCAGGGTTGAAAAGGTTCATACATGCTAGATGTCGTAAAATACAAAAGACCTTTATCAGAGTAGCATTCTAGTATTTAGCATTTTAGTAATATAAAATATATTTTCTGAAACCATGTCTATCATTTGAAATAATTTTAGCCAGGCAGGAAGCCAAACTTATTATTTATGAATCTGAGATTCGCGCCTTAGGATGTCTTCTAGTTATTTATTTCTTACTCTAAGCACATATAGCTGCACATGCCATCCAGTAATCGATGCAACTGCCGAGCGTAAAACAATGTTGTATGATGATTTACTTGGCAGTTTCAGGATACCTGTTTCCTTACTATCATCAGCAATTCATTAGAAATGGAATAACCACAAGAATCTGGATTTTCTCTTGCCGTTAACGCAAGGAGACTGAAGACCTCATAAATCTGTGAAGTAGCTCAAATCATGTGATATGTACAAGTAGCATACATTACTGCGATAGTAAAATAATGATAGTACTCTATGCACACTAACATGATAAAGACATCATAGCTAAATCAATGCAAAAAGAAGTACCTTGTTGAGATTTACAACACTAAATCCCTCCAAATAATCAAATTACCCTGTAAGAAAAAGAAGCCAAGGCATCGTTGTTTGTACAGAAATTTGTTAGACGAAGAGCTACAAAGTTTGGCTATATAATTGGAAATACCATTGATGAAAGAAGAGTACAGGTTTACTTCATGGGAGTGTTCTGAGGCGAGAAGCAGCGACTCAACGTCACCAGAGAAGAATTGACTTCATGGTCAATCCCAGAGCCAATATGAGTAAGCAATGCTCCTAAAATCTGCACAAAAACACATGTATACAAAAACAGAATCCCAGGACACTAAATATGGTATCAAACACAAGTAAGATGCAATTGCAGCTTACTTCCTTCCTAAAATAAGTGTCGTCGAACTCTTTAAAGAGGCTGCTATAGATGTGACTTGCAAACACTCTTAATTTTAGCTCCTTGCAAGATAATGAATATTCCGATAGGGAGACAAACAACCGGAAGAAATCCTGTTACAATGATAGCATTAGTTCAATAACTGTATGATGAAAGCTCTGAAGTCTTAACTCTTAACTGGTTCACTTGAAGGTTAAAGGACACACTCTAAAGTATACTGAAAATATCAGGAAAAAATAGTAACTGCCTTTCCTGCATCACGTCCTTGTTTAGATGAATACATTGGTCAATTAGAGCATCCTCAAAGCATCCATCGACGATTTTGCTAATAGATAGCCTCTCAACAGTTTTTCGCATGGCATCTCCATCCATGTAAATAAGTATTAGCAGCCATACATCAATGATCTTATAATCTCTGTCACTCTCAAGGCCCTTTAACTCTTTCAAAACCTCCTGGCAGAGAATCTGCAACATAAAAAGTTAACAAAATGCAAGAAAGGAGTAAATCATTTGAGTTGACGTAAAATGAGAAAGACTGACCAGATACAGTGGAGTGCAATACTAATATGTTTAAATAAAAGAGTAGATTTTAAGGCATCTAGGATCAGACTTTCGAAGTTTTTGTCAAGAGATAAGTTGGACACTCCAACAAACTTAAGCTTCTCGCGGATCTGAGAAATAATTCTCCGAATGTTTGTTGGGGTGGCAGAAAGCATCACGAATCGCAGAAGATATGGCATGTCATCTGAATCAACCGTTCTCATGCATGATACTGCTATTGAAATCACCTACATCGTAAAGACAGTCGATAACACAGAAAACAGTATACATCTACAAGATGGGTATTGAATACTGAACACATATGATCTGCTCAAACGATGCTTCTAAAACAAGTTGATTGCAAGCGATAAAACAAATACGTTTTGATCCTAGTAATGAGAAATATCATAAAACTGCAATGGAAGTACGAACATAAGCTATGAGCAAGAAGTACAAAACCTGTTCCTGAAGCTGATCATCCAAACTAGTATTGGCAAATGAGTCCAGCACAGGTACAACAATCAGCCAATCCTCTTCAAGCATCCTTTCAAACGAATCAACAATGGCCTTACTATTCTGATCCCCAACTATTTCAGGAAGTGACCCAATAATCTCTTTCTTCAAATGTACAGGGCATGTAAAAAGCACCTCCATCAACTTATCTATAAATGCATCAGAATCAACTAAAAAGTCAAGCCACCGGAAGTTTCTCTAACCGCATAGTCTGCATTTCCAGCTGTATGGAGGGAACAACAACAGCTGCCTGGCCAAGCTTTCCAATCCTCTCGCAGGTTTCAATCCATCACGGCTACACGGAACTAAAACCCTAGAAAATCAACCAAATAGTATACATCATTCAAGTTTGAAATTAATAACCTTAACAGAATTAGGGGAATCAACAGACCTGTGAAAGTTACCATAAGACTGAATATAATTGGAGAAGCCTTCGAGAAACTCACTCCGCAAAAAATTCCCATTCGGAGAGAACAATATCGATTGGAGGCGCTAACGAAGCTTGTGCAGATCGGAAGGGAGGCAAGGGGGTACCGTTAGGGTTTACAAGCGGACATCCAACATCAGCGAGTATTTTCACCATCTTTTCCGTAGCGGTTTCGGACGCGTCATCATTAGTCCGCAAGGAGTTGTTGGACGAGTGCGGAGTGTCGTTAGGGTTAGGTTTTGGGGATTTGGATGGGAGAAAAGGAGGGATGGAGGGAGTGGATGGATGGATGTTTCTTTAGGGGTTTGGAGGCTGTTGAAGGTCGATTGTGAAGCCTGAAGGTTAGACATTTCGAGCGACGGCGGCGTGGGAGGTGTGCGCCGCTAGAGGGCGGCGTGTTGAGGAAGTCAGATGCGGATTTGGGCGGGATTTTGAGTGTGGCGGTGGAGGGCGATGGCGGTAGTTATAGATTATTATCTGCGTTAGGTGTACGCTAGATTGCGTGGTCTGGATTAAACGACCGCGTATTCAGTCTATATGTGTTAATTGCGCGTTAGGTACACGCAAGAATGTTGTATACTCGTTAAAACGACGACGTATTAGATGATTCTGTACGGTTCCGGATTTCCGGTTCCGCGGTGATCAAAAGAAAAAGAGAAACAGTGGAGAATGTCCAACTAGAGTATGTTCTTTTGACCTGGATTGAACTGATCTGAATTGAATAGAATTGAATTGAACTAACTTTCTGTTCAAGTCAAAAGATGATGTTTAGCACCGTATAAAGAGATTTGAATTAAAATCAACTTTTTTATTATGTTCTTCATATTATTTACATGATTTATTAATCCAATTTTTTTTGAAGGAAATCATGTGCTAGGATAGGGATTTGTAGTTGATGCATCCTAATAAAGTTGTAGAGCGTAAATGTCGCAAGTATGATATCGATCTGACGAACATCTTCTGATTGAGGCATATTTTTAAGAATCTTCCAAG
>JAWWMW010100162.1:0-11003 GCA_035048345.1 Echeveria elegans
GCAATTATCTATGCCACTCGATTTGGACGAGTGTTTCTCTTTGGGGTATACTTTTGCTTGACTGGTTGGGTAACTCTGCAACACATGAAAAGGTTAGGTGTCACTGAGTTTTTCAAGTTCTTGTAATTGATGTCTATAGTCCCCACTTGCTAGGGTGCAAAGAACCTTGACTGTCCCCTCGAAAGTGCTACTTGATAGCGGTATACTGAGTCAGGCATGAATATCAGGGCGTTGTACTATAAAAGTCAAAATATAGCAGGGTGCTTGAAGAAGCTTTACTGCATTTTTCTTATGTGCTGTGAAGCCTTGTAGAAGAAATTTCCGCCAGAGTATATAAATCTGATACACTGTTGCTTCAGTGTCTTTTCTGTGAACAATCTGTTGTTTACTTAGTTTTTTTTTTTTTTTTGGAGTCTACGGCCTGGATTCAAGGGTCAGATTCCGCTGTATCTAGTTTCATTAACTGTGGACTGTCAACAGATTCTTAAAGCTGCCTGCTGTGTACACCAATCATCTCATAAAAGACAAGGTGAGTGACCTAACACAATGTTTCAGGGACTGTTAGGTGTAATTTAAACTGATTCATACAATTAGAGCTGCATCTTCTAATATATAATAGAATAGGCTTTTGACCATCTTTTTTAGCGATTAAAAAATCTCATTTAGCAACCAAATTTTTGTTGGTATTGTCTTCAATCATATATACACCGACCATATTTTTTAATATACCAACGTTTTATCGCTAAAACCAAAGTAACATTGCTAAAAAATGTTCACCACCAAAATGCATTTACATTCTTGACCACCAAACTTTCACCACATGCACAACTCCAACCCGCAACCACCTCAACTGCTCACTCTCCACCACCGGCGTCGTCACCGTCCCCAATAGAACCCTCCGTCGTCGTCTCAAATCAAACCCCCCGCCGTCCCTGAGTACCGTCCCCAAATCCAACCCCAACCTACAGCCGCCTCAACTCCTCCGCCCTTAACCTTATCGGACCCTTCGCCGTCCCGAATCTCGTCCCCAAATCCAACCCCAACCCGCAGCCGCCTCAACTCCTCCCTCTCCACCACCGGCGTCGTGACAGTCCCCAAACCTTAAGATCGCTCGTCGCCGTCCCAAATAACCTTAATCCAACCCTACGCCCTCTCACTCTCCGCATACAGCCATCATTGTAAGACTATATATAAAAATATATGTTCACGTCGCGGTCCCGTCGGGACGACGGGCTCACCGCTAGTATGATATATTATATTACATCATTATGTAAGAAGTCAACTTGATTTAGTATGTTATGATCCAACAGAGTTCGATTCTTTTGAAAAATGTTGTGTTAGTACTGGAGTGTGGATGAAAAACTTCTTTGTGCAACATTATCCTCGAACCATGAATCACACATGCAACGCTGTAGGCAATATTATGAACAAGATTACTATTGGTTACTGTCCGGAATTACTCTTCTTCAAAAGTCCATGGTTTGTACTTTTGTGATATTTTGTCTGCATCTGCACAAATGAGTACACTCGGTTATGCTATTGAGTGCATTTCAATGAGCATGACTCTTGAACGTTGAATGTTAGGTAGCATGTATTGTCGTTGATCAGTAAGACCGCACTACCCCTTGGCACGTCCGTAGGCCGTATAGCTGTATATGTCTGCGTCCTCACGCTACAACTAGTATTCAAACTTAATTCAAAAGCGCAATTGCGGAAAGCTATCGCAGAGCCAAATTATAGCTAGCCAGTGAAGTCTGTAAATGCATCAGATGACGGATTGTTGCCATCTGCACCACCAGGTCGGACCCTCACATCGCAGCCAGGTATTTCCGGCGACCACGACTGCCCTTCAACATATCCAAGAGTAAGTAAAGTCATTCAATCTGTGAGCCTTAATTGCACGTAAATGAGATGTGTAAATCTTGCTACGCATGCATTCTGATGCTTTTGTTCCATTCTCAAACTTGAATTGCTCGCCGCACAAACTTAGTCATGCGCAGCAATCAGAGCAATCCCTTGCAACCGATCTGGCGATTTGCGTCTAACAATTTGCGTCCACATAGACGCTAATGAGATATGGACGCTATAGTTAGCGTCCAGTTAGACGCAAACGTCATCTTGAACGCTAATTTGCATGCGAAGTTTTCGCGGTAAAAAATATAGCATCCACGTGGACGCTAAAATGCATGCGAAAATTTCGCGCAAAAAATATAGTGTCCAGGTATAATGCATATTAGGTGTTTTACGAAATGCTTAAATTGTATGCGCAGTATTTTCTAGTGATGGATCGGGAGATGAACCTACCCAAATTTAGGGAGTAAAACAACTATAACATCGAGTATTCGAGCAAAGCAGGAGCAGCGAGGATACTAGATTGAGAATTAGTAACTTAGCTTTAAGCGGATAAAACGAAAACTAGTTTCATATAATTTCAATAGAGCCATGGATGGTGAAAGTTATATTCTTAGTCTAGTTGAGTTTTACGGTATTTATTAAATAGACCGAGAGGGTGAGAATTGTATCGTCTTTATAGGTTTTAACATGATAGTTCAACAGTCGAGTTGAGAACTATATTGTCATTACTTCGCTAAGTTGTACATAAACGTCAGTATGAATTTGCTCTGCTTTATTTTCATTACATGTTTGATATAAATCCATGAGTGTTAGTGGTGAAATCATATTTCTGTCATTGCATTTTGATTAATAGTAATAACAACAACGTTTTCGAAAACAAAAATTACCTTTAAAACTTAATTTTTTTTAATAAAAACTACTTCAGTGAATTAATAATAAACTGCATAACTAAATTACACTGTTCCCTTGGGTTCGACATCCAGGTCGCCCTGGTTTAGTTATAAATTTCTTTTGACATCGCGTTTACTCACCACTACACCGCGCGTCAAAATGGCGCCGTTGCCGAGAAACGGTTTTTAATTTAGTTTGTTTATTTTTTATTCACTTGTAATTCGCGATTTCAACACGTTTGAAATCATTTGCTTGCTGTTTTGCCAGCTAAAAATATCTTTTACGGATATTTGGATGCAAACAAGGTCAAAAGCGAAGAGTAAAACACAACCCACGAAAGAGACAACAACTTATTCGAGTTCCTCAAGGAATTTCACGCCATGAAACTCTACACCACGCGCAAATCTTTCACTCCCACCTGCTACTCACGTACCACGTAGACCTCGAACCACAACGCATACCCGACCCATTAGATTTAACGTTCAAACCAACACCAATCAAATGGGTGATCGAGCAGAAAATCCAGTACAAGGACCTGAAGAAAGTTATCAATGCCGAAAGACTAGCTGGAGAATATATAACCCCTACCATTGGGAATTATGATTCACCAATTTGCATACCCGAAAGTGAAGAGTATGATCTCGAACTAAGAGGAGGATTGATCCAAATGATCAAAAGCGACGCCTTTGATGGATATAGCAATCCACATAATCATCTTAGTAACTTCACGGAGTTATATATGTCATACGTACAAACATGCGGGAATTCCTCATGAGGTAGTTTACATGAAACTTTTCCCTTACGGAAAAAGCCAAGGAATGGCAACAAAGCCATGAGCTTAATACATTCCGCAGTTGGGATGAATTAGCTCAAGCGTTCGTAAACCAATACTTTCTGCTGGGAAAAGTTAAGAGGATAAGAGACAAGATCATCAAGTTCGTTCAATACGATGACGAGTCTTTTTACGAAGCTTATGAAAGATTTAAGTGCTGCTAAGAGATTGTCCGCACTATGGATTTAACAAATGGGAATTGTTGATTACATTGTATGATGAGATGGATGAAAACGGTCGCGCTCGGATGGATCAAGTAAGTGGAGGAGGGATTATGGATTTAACTCCTACCGAAAGATTTAAAGTCGTGGGGAAGATAGCTAGGAATAGCCATCAATGGGGTGGTGAAATGAATCACATAAAACGGAGGAACACGAGCCGAATTCAAAGTCCGTGACCAAAGCGAATTTAAACGCACTCACAAAGACAGTTAACTCCTTAGTACAAACACTAACGCAACTTAGCGTTAGTTAGAGGAGGGAACATTCAAACGTCTTTGAGGTTACTGAACAAAACGAGGACACTTATAAACCAAAAGGAGGAGAAGACGTTCACTACGTTGGTCAAGGACATGGACCATATGTACCCCCTCCAATGCAAAATCAACAAAACAAGTAAGGTTTTACCAGGACACAAAACATTCGCAATCAAACTCGAATTACAACTCTCATAATCAATCCAGAAACCAATACCAAAGTTGAAATCAATTGAAAGGATAATTTTACAACAACCCGAACACGAATCAGAATTATTACTCGATACAAGAGAGTAAAAGGCAAGAGGAACCTTCGCTAACTCAATTAGTATCACAACTAATCGAGCAACAAAAGAAAGACATGCAACATATAAACACTAGCCTTCAAAGTCTCAACTCGGATCTTCAACAACAAAAAGAGGCTCACAAAATGTTGGAAACACAAGTCGCTCAACAAGCAGCCAGTTCTTCAAGGTCACCGAGTAGGCTTCCCTCGCAACAAGACCTCAAGTCAGCAGATGTGAATGCCATCACATTAAAGAGTGGAAAAGAACTCGAAGCGCCAAAATCAAAGGAAAGGACCCCTAGAGTAGAAGTCGACGAGGACAAGCAAGGCGAGGAAAATCAATCCGAGTCAGGAGAGGAAATGCCTATCGAGGAGGAGGTCGAGAAGCCTTATGTAACACCACCAGCTTATGTTCCGCCTCTTCCATTTCCTCAAAGACAGAGAGAGGTAAAGGAAAGCGCACCATTCAAGAGGTTCGCTGAGATTTTGAACAAAATCAACTTCACTATTCCATTTTCTGAGATAATATCGCAAATGCCCACTTACGCTAAATTTTTAAAAGATATTATAACTCATAGACGTAAACTAACTGTGTGATGTGGATCATGTTGCTTTAGGAGCAAATTCTAGTGCCATAATTCAATTTATGATGCCTGAGAAGGAAAAAGATTATGTATCGTTCACAATTCCAATCACCGTAGGAAATATTGATATAGAGAATGCCCTATGTGATTTGGGTACAAGAGTCTCAATTATGCCATATATTTTTTATGAGATATTGGAATTGGGAACTCTAACTAAAACTTCACTCATACTTAGACTTGCTGATAGGTTTAAAAGAAAATCCATTGGAGTATTAGAAGATATGTCTGTTAACATAGGTGATTTCTTTGTTCCATATGATTTTTATGTGCTTGAAATGGATGAAATTTCTCACACTGATATTCATGTAATCATAGGTAGACCATTTTTATATAGCTATGGTGATGGTTCAATAGAATTGGACTTAGGAGAAGATAAAGTGAAATTCTATCTTTCTAAAATGTTGAAGGCGCCGACATGCACTTTTGATTGTGACCTCATATACTCGAGAGAGGATTCGAATGTTGTTGATATTAATGCACTAACGACATTTGAAAGTGAAGTGTTAAATGATAAATATACAAAGAGAATGTTCACCTCGCTGATGGAAACCGATGAGATGCCCGAGCACGACTCGACTAAAGACCACCCAAGTGACAGTGAGGAATTTGGGTTGGAATTGAAACCTCTTCCACCGAATCTAAGGTATGAATTTTTAATTTCATATAATTATCTACTAGTCATTATAAATGTTTCACTGAATCCTGATGAAACTTTGAAACTATTGTATGTTTTGTGTACTCATAAAGAAGCTATAGGACACTCTATAGATGACCTGAAAAGAATTAGCCCAGATGTATGCATGCATAGGATGTGTTTAGATGATGTTGCTAAACCGTCTAGAGAATTTCTGAGAAGACTTAATCCTAAACTTGCGGAAGTCGTGTTAAAGGAAGTAGCGAAATTGAGGGAAGCTGGAATCATTGGGAAGCTGGAATCATTTATTCGATTCCAGATTCGTATTGGGTCAGTCCGATTCATGTTGTACCTAAAAAATGGGGACTCATGGTCGTAGAAAATGAAAAGAATTAACTTATCCCTACTAGGAAAATAACTGGATATAGGATGTGTAACGATTATAGGAAATTGAACAAAGCGACTAAAAATGATCACTTTCCTATTTCATTTGTGGATCAAATATTGGAAAGGTTATCCGGACACGATTATTTTTGTTTCCTCGATGAGTATAGTGGTTTTTTTACAAATACCCATTCATCCAGACGACCAAGAAAAAATCACGTTTACATGTCCCTACGGAACCTTTTCATATATATGAATGTCGTTCGGTCTTTGCAATGCGCCTGGGACGTTTCAGCTTGCATGCTGTCTATCTTCTCGGAGTATTTGGAGAGGACTGTGGAAGTCTTCATGGATGATTTCTCAGTACACGGGAATTCTTTTGATGACTGCCTATCTAACTTAACCAACGTGTTAGCAAGATGCATTGAAATGGATTTAGTTTTAAATTGGGAGAAGTGCCATTTCATGGTTCAAGAAGGAGTCGTTCTAGGACATCTAATCTCCAAAAGAGGAATAGAAGTTGATAAATCGAAGTGTGAAGTAATCGAGAAGTTGCCACTTCCAAAGAACGTTAATGGAATTCGAAGTTTCCTAGGACATGCTGTTTTTTTATAGGAGATTCATTAAGGACTTTTCGAAAATCACAAAGCCACTTACTAATCTTCTTGCGAATGATGTCGAGTTCATAGTTGATGGAAAAAAATCTCGAAGCTTTTGAAACGCTGAAGAAATCTCTCACGACTGCACCGATCATGCAAGCACCAAATTGGAATCTCCCATTTGAATTGATGTGTGATGAAAGTGATAGGAGTAGCCTTAGGTCAAAGAGTGGACAAACATCTTCATGTGATTCAATATGCGAGTAAAGCATTAGACGCAACACAAGAGAACTACACCACCACTGAAAAGGAAATGCTAGCAGTAGTATACGCTTTTGATCGAGAAGTTTAGACAATACTTAATCGGCTCGAAAACTATAGTTTACACGGATCATGCAGCTCTCAAGTACTTGATGAATAAGATGGATGCTAAACCAAGACTTATTCGTTGGGTTCTTCTTTTACAAGAGTTTGACATGGAGATAAGAGACAATAAAGGAGTCGAAAATGTTGTTGCCGACCATTGTCTAGGTTAGAGACAACTCTTGAAGGAAAAGATAGCAGCGATCCCATATAAGACTCATTTCTTGGTGAGCACCTACTCGGACTTGAGTTATCACATAATGAAGCACTTTGGTATGCCGATTACGTAAACTACTTAGTTTGTGGCATGCTTCCTCCCGAAATCAGTTACACTCATACAAAGAAATTCATGCACGATGTAACTCGATACTATTGGGATGAGCCATATTTATACAAGCTAGGTGTTGATGAAATTTACAGAAGATGCGTTGCCGAACCCGACAAAGCCAAAACTGTGCGAGAATGCCACTCGTCGCTCACGGGAGGAACAGTTCTACTTCAAAGACCGCTTCTCGAGTTCTACAATCAGGATTTTACTGGCCTACTCTCTTTAACGACGCACATAGATTTGTTAAGTCTTGCGATGCTTGCCAAAGAACAGGGAAAATTTCAAGAAGGGATCAAAGGCCACAATTGAAATTTTTGATGTATGGAGGATCGACTATATGGGACCTTTTCCTATATCCTTCGGAAACAAGTACATCTTAGTTGCCTTCAATTATGTATCAAAATGGGTTGAAGTCATAGCTACACCTACGTGTGATGCTAAAACGGTCAAGAAATTTTCCACGGGCAGTGATTAGCGATAATGGCACGCACTTTAAGGAGGGATAGTTAGAGATGATGCTAACGAAGCACGAGGTGTATCATAAGATTTCTACACCATATAACCCTCAGACGAGCGGTCAAGTCAAAGTTTCGAACAGAGATATCAAAGTTATCCTGGAGAAGACATTAAATGGATCAAGAAATGACTGGTCTTCAAAACAGGAAGAAGCTTTGTGGGCGTATATGACAGCTTTCAAAACCCCTATCGGAGTGTCACCATATAAGCTTATTTACGGTAAACTATGTCACCTTCCGATCGATATGGAGTACAAGGCCATGTGTGCAATTAAAAAGTTGAACTTCGATGCCCAAGCAGCCGGTGAAAGAAGAATACTTCAACTCCACGAACTTGAAGAGATGCAGCTCATTTCATATGAAAATGCAAAGCTTTACAAAGAAATAAAGAAGAAATGGCATGACAAGAAAATTGTAGAGAAATATTTCAAAGAGGGAGATAAAGTGCTTTTGTATAACATAAGGTTGAAATTATTTCCAGGAAAATTACGTTCTAAATGCAAGGCCTTCCAAGATTTCTAAGGTTTTCAGATATGGGCACGTAGAGTTGATAAATCGAGATGGAAATTTGTTTAAGATCAATGGACACCGCTTAAAAGTTTACAAAGGGGAATATCAAAGTCATCTAGTGGAAAACCTTGATCTCTATGAATCAGAGTAGCGAAGCTTATGGCATATCCCCTTGAGAAGGGATCCTAGCAAAGGACTTCTCGAGTGTGTTTCTGATAAGAAGACTCGACTACGTCCTTGCCAGGACGTTAATCTAGGCAAGTAAGTTTTAAAATTTTCGCATTTTATTTGATTTTAATTTTTTAGATTGGGAAAAATTTAGCGTGGGGTGGGTATGATGAAAAATTCCCCGTGGTGGTTTGCTCAACCGAGCAGATGCCTTGCTCGACTGAGCAACTTCCCTCTGCCTGCTTAGCTCGATTGAGCAGCCTCGCCCATAAACAAACCTACCTTGCTCGATCGAGCAAAAGCACTGCTTGATCGAGTTACACTGGCCAGAAAAATATATTAAAAAATATGAAATATGTATATATATATATATATATATCCCTTCATCCTTCTTTTTCTTCACTCTTCCTACCCTCTCATATCAAATCTCGAACCCTACTTTAACTAATTTCTTCGTCGTGTCGTAAGGAGCTTTCGGATCCGGAAAGAATCGGAAATTAAGCATGTACCACACCCAAATTCATGGATTTGAAAGCTAGAATAGAGTTTAATCCGAACCTTGAGTTTGAGACGAACAACTCGAGCTATCCACATTATGAGCAACTCACTTAAGGAACAACAAAGAAACTAGTGGTAAACTCCCTTGGTCATGTTCCTACTATGATGAGTTTAGGAATTTATGAAGAAGTGAGTGAAATTTTTGTGAGTAGTGGTTTGAAGGATTTGATAGAACTTTTGTCCTTTTCAACTTACAAGGGTTTGGTGATTGAATTCTTCTCCACCTTTGAACCTATCATGGAGAGGGATGTGTGCCAAGGATGGACATACGAATAATTTGGAGTTTAAGGTTGAGAACGCAGAAATTACATGTAGTCTTAGGCTACCTAAGGAAGGAAAGGGATTGATCCCAAGGTGCTCGGAGGAGCAAAGATTATTTATTTGGAAGGAGTTGACGGGAATGGATGAATATAATGCGAATTGCTCGCCTAAATGTCTTGGAAGTGGCGTGTGGAAATACACCCACCGCTTGATTTCTACAAATCAACTCTCGAGTGGATGAAGGAAGTCGAGTAATGAGAGAGGACTTAGACTTATTCTTTTGGATGGGCCAAAGAGAAAAAGATTGATTGGTTTTACATATTCACTGAGTGCTTCAAGAAGATGAGCATCGTCAAGGATGAAACTAAAGGCTTAGGTTGTGCCTCATTTATTACAAGGTTAGCGACACACGAACGGTTTTACTTTGAAACCAATGGATATTTTAAAACGCTTGACACCGCTCTACTCGTTACAATGAGGATCATTGATGCAAAGCCAAGAGATGCCCAAGAAGTCCGCGCAAAAAGGAAAAGAGAAGATGGAACGATCGAGCTAAGAGTGGCAAGAGCAAAACTAATAGAATTTGACGTTTTTCGAAGTGCATCTTTACCTAGAGCAAACCTCTGAACTCTTGTAGCAATGTGTTAAAACAAATTACCCTTTGCTATGTTTAACTCTAAGTTCAAAAATTTAAAAAGACAGAAAACATGAGAAATTCTAAAATAAACTGCTCTGCTCGACCAAGCAAATGCCTTGCTCGATCAAGCAACTCACCTCTGCCACCTTCTATCCTCTGCTCGACCGAGCTTCACCTTCTGTCCGATTTTACTCGACCAGCTTAAACTCTAAACTCGCCAAAAATCATTTCTAGGGGTATTTAAGTTCTACAAACATTAAATCCGATAATTTAACCCATTTAAGTGAGTGAAGCACAAAAGATTGATTTTGCCAATTAATCCACTTAAATATGGGTAATCACTCTCAAAAACCTATCATATTCACCATTAATCCTTTGTCGGTTACAAAATACCGATTTTCAGCATAAAAACCTGGCTTGTGTAGTTGACTAGAGCATCATAAAATCATAAACAAGTATCCCTCTCTACTATATCAAGCCAAGTCTCAATCATACTTGCTTTCCAAAAACTCCATTGTTTTTTCTCACCTTCAAGCTCCGGTTGAATATCACATTGAGTATATTGCTTCACGCAAACCCAATTTCAGCAATGAGAAACATGAGAGTCGTTGGGAATGACTGACCAATGATGACGCTTGGATGAGTTCCATTGCAATTCATGATGAAACTCTCAAAGAACGTGGCATGCAAGCATAGGTATACGACTTATTTCATCGTGCATCACTCAATTTCGACACAAACTTTGGCTTGCCCACCTACAAGGAATTAGTGTACGGGTTTCTCTCAACCCTTTCACGAAGGTGAAGGATTCCATGGTGACTACGATGGATGGACGTTTCAGATTCAACAACAACACTTTTATTGGTCCAGAAAGAAAGCCTACAAAGTACTTGGTTTTCCCAAGTATGGCTTGTGCTATTTGGCCACCGAACAACAAAGACTAAGCTTGTGGAAGGACCTCATAAGGATGGATTTCATTAGTGATTGACCTTCACCTTACTTGATCAAGAGTAGCGTTTGGAGGTATGTTCATCGTTTGATTGCTACTGGAATCAACTATAGAT
>JAWWMW010100172.1:0-11002 GCA_035048345.1 Echeveria elegans
GACTTTATTTATATCGCAAATGCTATAAATATAAGCAGCAAGGTGTGCAAATATTAGACATATTTAACACCGATCAGACAACGTGGGTGGTTTGAATGGATTATGGGTGGGTTTTAAACGGTTTGGGTTTTAAATGGTCTAAACCATATACAGATAACGGAGAAGTGTTGTAGACCAGTGGTATTCTTCATTTTTGTACCTTAATATTGATATCGTTGGTGACATTGTGTAGATCAATTCTGCAATTAGGGTGTATAATGTTGCCATTAATTTGCTTACATGTTTGTTTTTCATGACGTATAGACTTTCGCAGCAATGCTGGCCGAATCAGTTTAAGAGTTCTTTTCTCCCTTACGTCAACTTCTATTTATTTATTTTTTGATTGCTGATGAGTAACTCGGGTGTTGATTTCCTAGTGCCTTTTTAACAGGTTTGTATTAAATGCTTTTGGGCCTCCGGTCTTTCCTTGAGCTTGTTCGTTTCTACACCTAGAAGCAGCCTATGACCAGTTGATTATAAGTCTTAATAATGGGATCAACCTGGTATCGGTGTTTCGCAATTACTTAATTCTTAATAGTCATTTATATTTTTTATACTATCTGCCTCTGCCTTAACCTCTACTTACTCTCTTCATTTAGTTGTGTGTTCTTGTTTTGTACCTGGGTAGGTCATATGACAGTCACTATATGCATGTAAGCATGTTTCTTTCAAAGGAGTTGGCAAGGCCATCACGACTCTCTCCTTGTTGTAATGTTGATCAAAGCACTCTATGAGGTATTTTTTTGTTTACTGCATCAGTTAAAAGGAATACTTTCTTAACCTTTCCTATGGTATCTATCACATTTACGTGCCTTTGCTCTTCGAAACAAATTCGTAAATTGAAAAATTCTGCATTTCAGTTCTTGAATTGGCCCATTTTCAGTGGTTGCTCCTTGAAAGCTAAGTTGATCAAGTTGTACTCTTCTGCACCCTAGCAATCTTATTCTTTATATCTATAGTGTTTCTTGGCATTTCCTGTGTGACTCGGTGTTTTCATTGCATTTTTTAGGTATGTGTCTTTTCTCGTCAAAAGACCTAATCAACAAGTCGCTGTTTTGGGCGGTCAGGGTTGGATGCGCGCAACTAGGCAGGTGAATCGTCAATTGAAAGAGGATCCCTTTGCTGCTTAAGGATACGGACAAAAAGAAAACCATAGAAGCACTCTAGGAGCTCTTTGCTGGAGATGACCAACTTGTATGAATGGTCAAAGAGAAAATTGAATGAGGTAACTCGAATTTATATATATAGTGCCTCATCCATTGGCACTGCCTGTCGCCTATATACCCTTTTCTTACCATGATCTACAGTTACTACCACCACCATGTGTGCACCTTGAGTCTCTGACTAGTAAGTGATTGCATGCTTTTGGGTAGTCCACATATGCCGATCCTCTGACAAAGAAATGCAACAACTTCTGTTTCTTCCACGTGACCTACCTGATAAGACATGACCAATTCTTTCTTCCTTTTTCATTTATTTCTTTAAGTTGTTTGATTCTGTTGATTAACTAACTTAAGCATGTCTTCTTTTTGTCGATGAACCTAGAGATACGGAGCATTAGTTTTCTCGATGGCAGTTCTTGCCATAATCTGCAATGCTTGCGGCAGCAATCGTCAATGTGACGTATCCCCATTCCTTGACTCTGTCTCTGTAGATATCCTATTTGTCTCACTTCATTTTCTATTTGAGAAAAAAAGAAGGGAAATTGCATTTAAATAAACTTTATGATTATTGAGTTGCCCTTAACCATATGAATACTTTTACAGACTAGTGATGCATTCCATATCTCTGTAAACAGGACGTATTTCATTCAAGCGCATCACAACATGCCATTTTTTTCTCTAGTCATTGATGTTGCTTTCTCAATGTGGCTTAGAATCATGAAATGTCATATTAGACTCTTCAGGTACAGTTTTACTCCCGGACCACTAGCTTGAATCACATACATTTTTTTATCATTTAAGCATATGCGCATTGTTTTCATGTTAATAGAATGGTCAGTGAGATTTGAGAACCACAATTCAGGAGAGTCATACACTTCTAGAAGGCCCTGATGCTTCTGGTTTTTCTTTGCAGGTATGAGTTAACATAGGTAATCCATCTTTCATGCATAAATTAATATATGTTGAAATAATTACACGCTGCACTAATCATTTTCCATTCTTATGCCACGGTAAGTCGTTTAGTCATGAATAGTCAAGTCAGTATTTGGGATCAACCCTTAGTTGACCATAGGGTACCTGATGGTAACCCGACAGGTATTCTTAAAGTAAACTGTAAGAATTATGTTGGTGACCATTCAAGGTGCACCTTGACCGTGAACCACATGTGTGCACCTTGACCATTCTCTCTTAAAGTAAAGTTTAAACAGTTACTACTTAGCATTTTCCTGCCCAACATAATTCTTACAGTTTACTACTTTAAGAGAGAATGATATTATTATTTACTTTACCGGCCACCTTGACCGCAACATATGCATCTTTGAGTAAATGACCATCTATGAAGAATAGTCTCATGATGCTCCTTGGGCATAATTGTTAATCTTATGATGTTGTTATACACACACATTAAATGCTTCCATGTATGCTTTAGTTTTACCACATCAATGAAGTGGCCAGTTCCTGCTTGATAAAGAGGTATCCTTGTTAATTACAACCTTTTTGCTCCATCAAAATTGAAGCGGTTGGTCTTCGCAGTACTCTGAATAAAAGAAGTTCAATCATATTTTTATGATACATGGAAATGGTTACTTACCTCTGCAGGTTGATAGCCTTTACTACGCATATCAGTCATAGTTTGATATCACTACACCAAAATGTCACTATTGTGACGCGCATATAATGTCGTTTAGGATCGATATACGTCGCTTGATACTAATGCGACAATATGTGTGTCGCATAGGCTGTGTCACGTCCGTCGCGTGGCGTAAGTCTCTTGTAACAAACTATTTTTGGCGTGTCACAACTAGTTGCGACATACGAGTTAATTCGTCGCAACGAGAAAATGTTGCATTAGACTTTTGGTACACAACTTTAATGTGTTGTATAGAATTAATAAAACACGTTTGGTCGATGTGTATACGAATTGTAACATATTACCTAAGACTTTTGATTCACAATTAATCTGTCGCGTAGTGAAGATAGGACGTAACGATATTTCATTATTTCTTTTTATTATTATATTTTTATTATTTTTCAAATATATTAGAAATTCATTATTAATTAAAATTTCAAAATAATTTAAAAGTCCAAATAATTCACTTCATTATATTACTTCATAATTACAAATCAAGTCCAGCAAAGACACTCGAGCAGCCATCAAAAGTAGTAATGACTACTACTAAGAAACATAAGAAACGTGCCATGATCTATAAACCAACACAACAACCAATGAAGAAGCTTCAAAGACAATAAAAAACCAACATTGCTTAGTTCATTATGAATCCTCAAACTTCATTATCAGCCTGGCGGACTAGCTCCACATCTCACCTTCACTGATATGGAACTTGTACCTGCAAAAACAAATCAACAGTTAGAATATTTATGAAAAAACCAAGCTGCTGGACAGAATATAACATTTGCTCAAAAACTGAAGTTTAAACTGTTTTCAACCAACTAAACACAAAACCATTGAAGCTTGACATGAAAAACACATTAGAACTTATAGTATAAAAGCTAATCTAGAGAGCCTAAAGCATAAAACTCATCCTAGCAGATTTCCATTACTCACAAAGCCATGTCATATTTTTCCACAAACAAAACTTAAGAATCTTTACTAAAGAACTCGAACAAAGCTATTATACCAAAATCATTTTCATTTGAACTGAAAAACATCCTACTACTCAAACAAAGCACGACGCTAACATAGTAGATTATACCAAAATCCATCATTCAAAATAAACTGAAATTCATAACCCATCATGAAGAAAATGTGAAGGACCTAAAACCTGGTCTTGCACATATTGCTTCTGCCCCTGACCGCTTCCCCTAACATGTCTTGCTATGCAGTGAGGAATGCTCAAGGGTACAAACGAGGAGCATGTTGCAACATATGTTCACACCGCCATAAACAACCCAATAAAATCCAACTATCCACCAGAGAAATGAAGCCATATTGTCGATAGACTGCAACGCTTTCAGCCTCCCATTCTCATTCAACGCAATGTGCAGCTTTTCCTCCATATGAATATGTTCTGTTGATTTCTTTAGCTTGGAAGTTGGAACTCTGAAATTATACATCATAAAAATGAATAAAAAAACAACTCTAAAATAAAGCACAAGTTTAAAATGCTAGTTAGGTGTTGAAAACCAGAACATATTCAACAACAACAACAAACGAATACATCAAAATATACGAAGAGGTAAAACCTACAACAAGTAATTATGGAATAAAATGAAAGTCAAAGGCTATAAGCCTAAAAATGAATAGAGGTATTAAGAGATGCAGGAAGCAGCATACAACAATCTCCAAGTCAGTTTTAATGGTGGCCTGCTCCTCCACCATTTTCCCTGCACGAATCGCATAAACACAATACATATCTCAGAAAAAATAAATTAAAAATTCAAACAAAAAACCATGAAATCCGGAACCTACAGCGAGCTTCAAGTTCGCAAAACTGCTCGACGAGATCGAATCCGTGGAGGACGCGAAGTCATGGAAAAAGTCTTCACAGACGCGGATCCAGAACTTGAGACGGATTTGAACTTGAAGCCCCGCAGTCCGGTGAATCAAAGCCCGTCTTCGCTTCCTCAGCCGACCGCCGTGGAAGCAGCGACGATGAAGCTCTCCTACAAAGTCCTCCTCCTCAATCGTCGATGTGCTATCTGTCGTCCTCCTAGAATAAACAAACTCAACAAAGATAAGGCTGAGAAGGTATGTGGATACATATGAGCCGTCCGATTGTAGTAGTTGATCAACGGTCAGAATGTGCTATCTGTGTGAGATACTTGTGTCTTTCGTGTGATTGAATTATAGTTGTAGATAGAGGCGGAATGAACGACTCAGATGAAGTCTAATTGATGAGGATTGTGATCTTTCAATATCCCTCTCAATTTTCAATAACCATTCCAATTTTCACACAAAAATAATATATGATAAACTTTCAAGTATAATTATTTTTATATTATGATTTACTTATTCTTCTATTTTAATAAATAAGTTAATTAAATCATAAATATATATATGTATGAAACTTTAACAATCAATTAAATTTCATTTCATTGTATATGTGAAATATATAAACTATGTGACAAATTAATATAATTTATAATCCAATAAGTTTAGTCGTTTGATTATTTTATACTTTATATATTAATTAGCCTTTTTACCTGATCCTCTCTCGAGTAGTTTGATTTAATTGATTTAATTTGTTTGGTAAATTAAGAGATGACAACAAAGATTTTAGGGAATAGTATTTATAGGTAATTAAATGATAAAATTAATTACCCCTAAATTTACATATATATATGTAAATTTAGGGGTAATTAATTTTATCATTTAATTACCTATAAATACTATTCCCTAAAATCTTTGTTGTCATCTCTTAATTTACCAAACAAATTAAATCAATTAAATCAAACTACTCGAGAGAGGATCAGGTAAAAAGGCTAATTAATATATAAAGTATAAAATAATCAAACGACTAAACTTATTGGATTATAAATTATATTAATTTGTCACATAGTTTATATATTTCACATATACAATGAAATGAAATTTAATTGATTGTTAAAGTTTCATACATATATATATTTATGATTTAATTAACTTATTTATTAAAATAGAAGAATAAGTAAATCATAATATAAAAATAATTATACTTGAAAGTTTATCATATATTATTTTTGTGTGAAAATTGGAATGGTTATTGAAAATTGAGAGGGATATTGAAAGATCACAATCCTCATCAATTAGACTTCATCTGAGTCGTTCATTCCGCCTCTATCTACAACTATAATTCAATCACACGAAAGACACAAGTATCTCACACAGATAGCACATTCTGACCGTTGATCAACTACTACAATCGGACGGCTCATATGTATCCACATACCTTCTCAGCCTTATCTTTGTTGAGTTTGTTTATTCTAGGAGGACGACAGATAGCACATCGACGATTGAGGAGGAGGACTTTGTAGGAGAGCTTCATCGTCGCTGCTTCCACGGCGGTCGGCTGAGGAAGCGAAGACGGGCTTTGATTCACCGGACTGCGGGGCTTCAAGTTCAAATCCGTCTCAAGTTCTGGATCCGCGTCTGTGAAGACTTTTTCCATGACTTCGCGTCCTCCACGGATTCGATCTCGTCGAGCAGTTTTGCGAACTTGAAGCTCGCTGTAGGTTCCGGATTTCATGGTTTTTTGTTTGAATTTTTAATTTATTTTTTCTGAGATATGTATTGTGTTTATGCGATTCGTGCAGGGAAAATGGTGGAGGAGCAGGCCACCATTAAAACTGACTTGGAGATTGTTGTATGCTGCTTCCTGCATCTCTTAATACCTCTATTCATTTTTAGGCTTATAGCCTTTGACTTTCATTTTATTCCATAATTACTTGTTGTAGGTTTTACCTCTTCGTATATTTTGATGTATTCGTTTGTTGTTGTTGTTGAATATGTTCTGGTTTTCAACACCTAACTAGCATTTTAAACTTGTGCTTTATTTTAGAGTTGTTTTTTTATTCATTTTTATGATGTATAATTTCAGAGTTCCAACTTCCAAGCTAAAGAAATCAACAGAACATATTCATATGGAGGAAAAGCTGCACATTGCGTTGAATGAGAATGGGAGGCTGAAAGCGTTGCAGTCTATCGACAATATGGCTTCATTTCTCTGGTGGATAGTTGGATTTTATTGGGTTGTTTATGGCGGTGTGAACATATGTTGCAACATGCTCCTCGTTTGTACCCTTGAGCATTCCTCACTGCATAGCAAGACATGTTAGGGGAAGCGGTCAGGGGCAGAAGCAATATGTGCAAGACCAGGTTTTAGGTCCTTCACATTTTCTTCATGATGGGTTATGAATTTCAGTTTATTTTGAATGATGGATTTTGGTATAATCTACTATGTTAGCGTCGTGCTTTGTTTGAGTAGTAGGATGTTTTTCAGTTCAAATGAAAATGATTTTGGTATAATAGCTTTGTTCGAGTTCTTTAGTAAAGATTCTTAAGTTTTGTTTGTGGAAAAATATGACATGGCTTTGTGAGTAATGGAAATCTGCTAGGATGAGTTTTATGCTTTAGGCTCTCTAGATTAGCTTTTATACTATAAGTTCTAATGTGTTTTTCATGTCAAGCTTCAATGGTTTTGTGTTTAGTTGGTTGAAAACAGTTTAAACTTCAGTTTTTGAGCAAATGTTATATTCTGTCCAGCAGCTTGGTTTTTTCATAAATATTCTAACTGTTGATTTGTTTTTGCAGGTACAAGTTCCATATCAGTGAAGGTGAGATGTGGAGCTAGTCCGCCAGGCTGATAATGAAGTTTGAGGATTCATAATGAACTAAGCAATGTTGGTTTTTTATTGTCTTTGAAGCTTCTTCATTGGTTGTTGTGTTGGTTTATAGATCATGGCACGTTTCTTATGTTTCTTAGTAGTAGTCATTACTACTTTTGATGGCTGCTCGAGTGTCTTTGCTGGACTTGATTTGTAATTATGAAGTAATATAATGAAGTGAATTATTTGGACTTTTAAATTATTTTGAAATTTTAATTAATAATGAATTTCTAATATATTTGAAAAATAATAAAAATATAATAATAAAAAGAAATAATGAAATATCGTTACGTCCTATCTTCACTACGCGACAGATTAATTGTGAATCAAAAGTCTTAGGTAATATGTTACAATTCGTATACACATCGACCAAACGTGTTTTATTAATTCTATACAACACATTAAAGTTGTGTACCAAAAGTCTAATGCAACATTTTCTCGTTGCGACGAATTAACTCGTATGTCGCAACTAGTTGTGACACGCCAAAAATAGTTTGTTACAAGAGACTTACGCCACGCGACGGACGTGACACAGCCTATGCGACACACATATTGTCGCATTAGTATCAAGCGACGTATATCGATCCTAAACGACATTATATGCGCGTCACAATAGTGACATTTTGGTGTAGTGATATCAAACTATGACTGATATGCGTAGTAAAGGCTATCAACCTGCAGAGGTAAGTAACCATTTCCATGTATCATAAAAATATGATTGAACTTCTTTTATTCAGAGTACTGCGAAGACCAACCGCTTCAATTTTGATGGAGCAAAAAGGTTGTAATTAACAAGGATACCTCTTTATCAAGCAGGAACTGGCCACTTCATTGATGTGGTAAAACTAAAGCATACATGGAAGCATTTAATGTGTGTGTATAACAACATCATAAGATTAACAATTATGCCCAAGGAGCATCATGAGACTATTCTTCATAGATGGTCATTTACTCAAAGATGCATATGTTGCGGTCAAGGTGGCCGGTAAAGTAAATAATAATATCATTCTCTCTTAAAGTAGTAAACTGTAAGAATTATGTTGGGCAGGAAAATGCTAAGTAGTAACTGTTTAAACTTTACTTTAAGAGAGAATGGTCAAGGTGCACACATGTGGTTCACGGTCAAGGTGCACCTTGAATGGTCACCAACATAATTCTTACAGTTTACTTTAAGAATACCTGTCGGGTTACCATCAGGTACCCTATGGTCAACTAAGGGTTGATCCCAAATACTGACTTGACTATTCATGACTAAACGACTTACCGTGGCATAAGAATGGAAAATGATTAGTGCAGCGTGTAATTATTTCAACATATATTAATTTATGCATGAAAGATGGATTACCTATGTTAACTCATACCTGCAAAGAAAAACCAGAAGCATCAGGGCCTTCTAGAAGTGTATGACTCTCCTGAATTGTGGTTCTCAAATCTCACTGACCATTCTATTAACATGAAAACAATGCGCATATGCTTAAATGATAAAAAAATGTATGTGATTCAAGCTAGTGGTCCGGGAGTAAAACTGTACCTGAAGAGTCTAATATGACATTTCATGATTCTAAGCCACATTGAGAAAGCAACATCAATGACTAGAGAAAAAAATGGCATGTTGTGATGCGCTTGAATGAAATACGTCCTGTTTACAGAGATATGGAATGCATCACTAGTCTGTAAAAGTATTCATATGGTTAAGGGCAACTCAATAATCATAAAGTTTATTTAAATGCAATTTCCCTTCTTTTTTTCTCAAATAGAAAATGAAGTGAGACAAATAGGATATCTACAGAGACAGAGTCAAGGAATGGGGATACGTCACATTGACGATTGCTGCCGCAAGCATTGCAGATTATGGCAAGAACTGCCATCGAGAAAACTAATGCTCCGTATCTCTAGGTTCATCGACAAAAAGAAGACATGCTTAAGTTAGTTAATCAACAGAATCAAACAACTTAAAGAAATAAATGAAAAAGGAAGAAAGAATTGGTCATGTCTTATCAGGTAGGTCACGTGGAAGAAACAGAAGTTGTTGCATTTCTTTGTCAGAGGATCGGCATATGTGGACTACCCAAAAGCATGCAATCACTTACTAGTCAGAGACTCAAGGTGCACACATGGTGGTGGTAGTAACTGTAGATCATGGTAAGAAAAGGGTATATAGGCGACAGGCAGTGCCAATGGATGAGGCACTATATATATAAATTCGAGTTACCTCATTCAATTTTCTCTTTGACCATTCATACAAGTTGGTCATCTCCAGCAAAGAGCTCCTAGAGTGCTTCTATGGTTTTCTTTTTGTCCGTATCCTTAAGCAGCAAAGGGATCCTCTTTCAATTGACGATTCACCTGCCTAGTTGCGCGCATCCAACCCTGACCGCCCAAAACAGCGACTTGTTGATTAGGTCTTTTGACGAGAAAAGACACATACCTAAAAAATGCAATGAAAACACCGAGTCACACAGGAAATGCCAAGAAACACTATAGATATAAAGAATAAGATTGCTAGGGTGCAGAAGAGTACAACTTGATCAACTTAGCTTTCAAGGAGCAACCACTGAAAATGGGCCAATTCAAGAACTGAAATGCAGAATTTTTCAATTTACGAATTTGTTTCGAAGAGCAAAGGCACGTAAATGTGATAGATACCATAGGAAAGGTTAAGAAAGTATTCCTTTTAACTGATGCAGTAAACAAAAAAATACCTCATAGAGTGCTTTGATCAACATTACAACAAGGAGAGAGTCGTGATGGCCTTGCCAACTCCTTTGAAAGAAACATGCTTACATGCATATAGTGACTGTCATATGACCTACCCAGGTACAAAACAAGAACACACAACTAAATGAAGAGAGTAAGTAGAGGTTAAGGCAGAGGCAGATAGTATAAAAAATATAAATGACTATTAAGAATTAAGTAATTGCGAAACACCGATACCAGGTTGATCCCATTATTAAGACTTATAATCAACTGGTCATAGGCTGCTTCTAGGTGTAGAAACGAACAAGCTCAAGGAAAGACCGGAGGCCCAAAAGCATTTAATACAAACCTGTTAAAAAGGCACTAGGAAATCAACACCCGAGTTACTCATCAGCAATCAAAAAATAAATAAATAGAAGTTGACGTAAGGGAGAAAAGAACTCTTAAACTGATTCGGCCAGCATTGCTGCGAAAGTCTATACGTCATGAAAAACAAACATGTAAGCAAATTAATGGCAACATTATACACCCTAATTGCAGAATTGATCTACACAATGTCACCAACGATATCAATATTAAGGTACAAAAATGAAGAATACCACTGGTCTACAACACTTCTCCGTTATCTGTATATGGTTTAGACCATTTAAAACCCAAACCGTTTAAAACCCACCCATAATCCATTCAAACCACCCACGTTGTCTGATCGGTGTTAAATATGTCTAATATTTGCACACCTTGCTGCTTATATTTATAGCATTTGCGATATAAATAAAGTC
>JAWWMW010100183.1:0-11000 GCA_035048345.1 Echeveria elegans
CAAGATTCTTAAAGATCTGAAGAAGGAATTTTGCTGTAATGGTACTGTTGTCCAGGACCCAGAATTAGGCCAGGTTTTTTGTCATCAATGTTGCTGATTTCTTTAATCGCAAGTTGTCGGCATCAAGTTAGGCTTGATTGGTGATTTAATCTTTATTTGTGGGTGTCATTAGGTCATTCAACTTCAAGGAGATCAGCGCAAGAACGTGTCCACCTTCTTAGTTCAGGTAAATTATAAATTATAATTAATTAGTCGGTGCTAACTGACGTTTTGATAACCCCCTGCAACTAACACATCTAGTATTTACACAGGTTGGTATTGTGAAGAAGGACAACATCAAGATTCACGGATTCTAAGTCAGACTCAAGCACTGCTTAGCCCGACTTGACAGCTATCATCATCATATGAGATATATCCCACTTTTAAAATAGGCATTATAATAGTGCCCTGTTAGTGTGTTTGCTATTCTACTACTTTTCACAAACTTCTGATGCACCTCTGCCTGCTTATGTTGGTGCGCAGCTACTTCTATGGATCGTATGACTATGTATGGTTTTTTCGTAAGTGACTATCAAGTTTATGTATCTCTGTGGCTAATGGTTTCTATCTTCACTGGTGTATCTTGCAAGAGCTCTGTATATATTTGCAATGCAAATGTGTTAATGATGCCTATGACATAAACTTAAAAGGACAAATTAGGAATAATCTCTTTTGAAATTTCATGAGTTTTGTATTGGATTCTGATCTGGTGTTGCGAGTGGTAGCGCATCATCGTAATTTCACACCCATTTTCGGCATCCTTCGGGTCCAAATCTGATTTTGACGTAAATTAAAAAATTGTAGCTCTTTTTGAATCAGCTTTTCAACGATATATAGAACGTTTTCAACGGACAAGTAATATGTTCACAACAAGCCCTCTAAGCAGCAAAAGTCAAATCTGTTTTGTTCAGTGTTGTTTTAAACTGAACCGTAACTTCGCACCCGTTTTCGGAACCCTTCGACTTAAAATCTGATTTCGATGTACAATTCTCTAGTTTACGTCAAAATCAGCTTCTGAGTCGCTTGATGCCGAAAAGATGAAAGAAGTAACGGTTCCGTAGCTGCACCAGATCTGATTCCGTTTGCATTTGCTTTGATGCTTTCCCATAACTCATCAAGACATTATAGGGTCATTATTTTCCTCTGTTTCATGTTCGTATTAGTTTACAACATTAACTTGGAAAAACTGTCCCTAGCACGAAAACTTAACGGCATGTCGACAAGCTGACTTCAAGCCAGCCGTGTCTTTGTCGAACAGACGTCCCCCAAGAAAGCTAGCAGTTTCCTCAACGAGTTGCCAATTTTCACGCTGATATCAGATGTTTTTGCCGAGTTCAACTTTTTTGACGATGCTCATTGTGTTATCCAGAATCGAGTCCAATATTCCAGCAACCTATATCCAGTCGAAAAAAGTGAGTGATATGAATACGAAGGTAAAACATATAAAAAACAAAGCAGCTTTCACGACAAAACTGCAAGAAAAGTTGTCTTACAGTGAAAACGCCACCTATAATGGCACAGACATTCGTCATGAAGTTTCCTCTATGAACACCTTTGCGCGTAGTAAAATAAGGTTAATGAGAGGTATGAAAAGTGCAGATTTTTTATAAGCAGAATTTGGTTCAAAACATACCTACATAGGTGAGAATTCAAAGTGAAATTTCACAGCGGGCATGAATCTACTCATAGCGATACTACTATGGGATGTGTGTACTCAAACTCCTCGAGTAGTTAATTTATCATGCTTGGATGCTCTTTGTGATACCACATCGGTTTTTACAATCTGAATGTAATGTTCTATCTGCAAAAAATGTCACCAACAAACTAAAAGATGATATGAAAAGAATTAGAATACCGTGACATTTTCCTGCAATTCACTCGATGTAAAATATGCTTGTCCATTCAGTCTGTCATAACTTCCTCCAATATATGCATATGGTGCTAATCTCTGCATATCACTGAAAGTTCTTGAATTTATGCTTTTACCAAATGCAAAATGTGTTATAAGATGCGACATGTTCATTTGGGTCGCTTCAAATGAGTGGGATTCAGAACGCGCTGAAACAATAAGGTTTCCAGGAACCTGCGGAAGAAAACACGGCATGAGTGACACATTGGTCATTTGTTCTTATAATTACAACCTTCAGAAATTCTACCTTCTTAATGCGGACAAAACCTTCAATTCTACAACCCCTAGTTACCGGTGCAAGACCATTTGACTGACGTGGAATTGTCATGACCAACGCTTCCATCGCCTGCAAATGATAGAATTCATGTTTTGATCTTTGTTTACTTTACCATCTTTAGCAACACAAAGAGTGGATTTCCTTACCGCAATCAAAGAATCGGTGTCTCTATCTCCATAGTAAGGCTTCATGTTCATGGTGCCCATGGTCTTCCCTGCATGAGCATCCTATTTCAAACAGTATAAAGCTACCAATACTATTTTTATCCAATTGATCGCTTTGGGTTGTATTTTGCTTCCTCTCATTTTCAACAAAATTTCTACCAATTTCTTAAGTTACACTTCCAGCTTTTCAGCAGCAGCGCAACCTAGCTTCATTGTTCAATGTTATCAAGACGGAAAAAAATACCTTTCTCTCATTATTTTGACCGTCTTTTCCCAAGAAGGTTTCTGAAACATTACAATAATTATAGGGATGAGTAAATGAAACTAAGTACAGGTCGCATGCGGTATTAAGTGAAACAGCGATGAGCAACAGTTTAATGATAAATTTAGGGTTAAATATACAATCCAACATTCAAAAATAATATAAATATCAACAGTCCATGACAATGCAAGCCAAAGTAATGTACTGAAAAGAAGGCAAAGGAATTATGGAAACTTACCAGACGATTACTCCAGAAGCACCAAGGAGCGTAAAAGTTCACAACCAAAATGGGATACCTGAATAATAACAATTTAGGCAGAACATGGTGTGCAGTGTGCACTTACCCTTCAACATCTAATTCCAAAGCGAGAGAAGTGAGACTGATAGCCAAGTCCGCTTACTGATGAGAGAACGTGTCAAAAGTGCGAGCAGTTAGCAAAACAGAATCTTCTATTATCTCATCACCCGCTACATCACCATGGTTGATGATTGATGTAACTGGCCAGGAGTGAAACTCAGTGCCGACTGACGTCAAATCAGTGCTATTTGAGAATTTACGAACTGTTTTCGTTATATTCAACCTGCTCTGAAAGTAAACATAACATCAGACATTCGTTCATTTACGTTAATTAGGATTGTGCAACTCTATTTTACATTACATTCTGGAACGATAGGATGTCAAAAAAATGATTTAAAACTTACAGTTCCCAGCACGTCACTCACGTCAACTGATGCAAATTCACATGACAGTGCCGGAAAACTAAGAGGAGAAACAAGCTTGAGTTTAAAGACAGCGACATAAAAGATGATATTTGCAAGAAAACATTTAAGAATGCAGGAAAAAGGATGAAGTAAAAACCATGATAAGTAATTACCTTAGATTGAATTCAATGCACACACAAAATCTCCATCCAAACTTCTGTCTATGTACTGGTGCTAACTGCAAAATAGTTGCTCAGTTCCTGCAAATTCGAACCACGATATTGACGTCTATAAAGTAAAAAAATCAAAGAGATCTTACACAAGTAAAAAAGCCACAGTGATGCCCTTAATTCCTGTCACTTTCAATAGAAAAATAAGCGATACATGAAAATACCAATAAGGTACTGGCGAGTAAACCCGAACTAACGAAAACTGATGCAAAATACCTTAACTGGTCAATCAATCTTCTGAACAACAATAACTTATTTCACTAGTAAACGGACTTCCGAATCCCTCATATATGCCTTCACTCTTAAGAGTTTTAACAAAAACTTAACTCAACTCACATACTTACCATCCCAAACAATAACACCATTGCCAAGGCTGCCAAAATCGATAACCCCGCGATGCCTCCGTCAAATCCCGCGGAATTTTCCTATAAAAAACACGCAGTTAACCATCAACAAATGCAAGCTCTAACATGTGAAAGTGTTCCTCTCAATCACTAAAAAATCCCAAAAATTTTCTCAATCCAATCACACCCAAAAAAAAGCATAGATCACACTAACTCAAATCAAAAAGCTCAATGCTAACAACATTGGTGGAACTATTTTGTACATGCAACAATCAGCATCATCAGAAAAAGGGTACCTGTAGAAATCAACAGATTTGAGCTTGCTGGATGAAATCATTGCAGGAAGGTTATGGGGGGGGAGTAAATGGATCAGGTGATCGATTAATCCACAGATGGATCGGGTGAGGATGTGGGAGTGTTGGGGTACATGCAAGATCATACGAAAGCTGGCTGCTTGTCACCGTTATCTGATTTTCTCTGTTTCGCAATTAGTGTTAGTAAATGATGATTAGTTGATTAATTAATTAATTGGGAACCGTTTTTCATTGTTTATAATTACGGTTACAAAATGTATCCCTTAACGGTTCAAAATTATATTCTCCCTTCTGTTTGTTTAGTGCCTTAATCACTCTCTCCTGTCACGTGGCAATCAGTCATTTATCAGACTAACTTTTATGGTCGCCGACAGCTCAGCTGCTGTTTAAGGTTTCTCGTATAATCAAAATTTGAAAAGGAAAAAAAAAAGATACTTTAACAAAAAGCATCAAAAAATCATAATTCACAGATCGATTTTCCCCCACAAAACCCTCCGTCACCTTCGTTCAACTCCCCCCTCTTTGATCCAACAAATCCGTTCCACCAAAAAAAAAAATACCGATATTTCGCAAAAACGATGTCGTCTGCGGCCGTCAGCAACTCGAAAAACTTAAACCCATCACAATGGAATAATGCGCGTAAAGATCACACACAATATTTGAAGAACAAAAAGCACATGAAACCCACTAGCTACCTCCCCATACCTCCAATTTCTCTCATTCCGCAATCTCGAATTCTTCTTCCCATTTTCGACTCTTCTCTCTAGCAGAAAACGGTCGAAAGATGAACACCCATTCGTGTTGTTCACCCCTTTTCCGTGAAACAACGAGCAGCCACTAAGCCCCGGCCAGCTCGAAGTTGTCTGATTGGAAGACCGGGGCCATCATTGCACTTGTTTGTTGTTTCCTTACTGTTTGCCGGGCTAGACTACATCGGATATTGGCTAAACAAGCATGCCCGTCATGAGGATATATAATAATTTGACCGTGTACACACCACTTCTTTAGCGAGGCTCTCAGTTTCCGTGACTATTCACTATATCCTTCTCTTTGAGCTACATTTAGGTAGCTCAAATCATCCATCCTCCAGATGTATACGACTCCACACATCCTCCAGATGTCGTGAGTCTAAGTGTAGAGGGTAAGAAGAAGGGTTTTCAAAATGGGCATGTGCCTTTACTTAGGTTTAGAACCCCATCCTCTATCCTCCAGATGTGTTTTTACTCTCCTTTCATTTTTTCTGTCTCTTGCCGATATGTGAAGTTTGTACTCCCTTTCATTCTTTCCGTCTCTTGCCTTTCATCTTTTCTCTGTCTCTTGCCGATATATGAAGTTGCTATGGATTTATTTTGATGATGTCTTAGTCTCGGTTGAATTGTCAATAAAAGATAAAAATAAATTACGTTTAACCATTACTATATAATGTTTTTTTTACTTAAACATCGCTATAAATTTTTTTTCACTTAATCACTTATATATAAAACTTAAAATTAACAAATTATCACATTTATTAATATTAAACAACTCATATATATTTTTAAAAATGAAAAAATTCAAAAAAACTAAAAAATATATATATACCAAAAATATATTTAAATTTAAAATAGTATAAAATCTATTAAACCTTTATTTTTATTTTTATAAAAGAAAAAAGTTTTGAAAATTATTTTATTTTTTAAAAATTGAAAACTTTTTTAATAATATAAAATTTTATTATGAAGCAAAGTCAAACAATGTTATATATATCATGTATATTTTTTAAAATTTTCTAAAGTTTTTTATATTAACAAAGGTGCTGATTTGTTTATTTTAAATTTTATATAAGTGATTAAAAAAATTATAATTGTGACTCTTAAAAAAATCGTACAAAATGAACCAATATTTTGTGTTATTTTTTGCTAAAACTAGTGAGAAATAAAAACTACAGTATTTTGATATAAACAAAAACATTTTACTGGAGTAGAAGAAAATTGGCACGATTTGGCGAATAAGATAACTTTGACGCAAATTAATATCTTCTGCCGACAGCTTAGTACAGGGTCGGAACTTGACGAGGTTGAGTGAATCGTCGATCTTCAGCAGTGATGATGAAACAGCTGCTGTTGAGCTTCTTCATACTCTCAACTACGATGATTATAAACGGTGTGACAGCTTGGACTGGTGAAATCCGAGGAAGGGTTGTTTGTGATGTGTGTGACGATTCTTCAATCGGACCTGAAGATCATATCTTGGAAGGTTCGTTACTCGATCTGTTTGTTCCGTTTTGAAATTAATACTTATTTGGTGTTTTATTGGATTGCTTTTGATAGTTTGGCTTTATGTGGAATTTGGGATTTGAGTGGTGAGCATTGAATGAGTAGATTCTGAGTTTGGTGTTGATTGATGTTTTTGAAAGTTTGGGTTTTTTTTGCGTGAAATTGAAGATGAACTGTTTATGCCGTGCAGGGCAATTCGTCTCATCAGAAGTGGAATTGATAATCCGAGGTTTCTGACTTGTTGTTTTTTGTAGAGAATTTATTAGTTCGATTGTACGTAGTAAGACAACAATTTTTCGATGAATTTGATTGTGATGCATATGAAGCTTGAAATTAAAGTTGATTTATAATTAAATTTTGGCTTGGACTTACCGTTTTACTTAAACCTCAATGCCTTACCGAGCCCTCTTCATATCAGACGTATAGACAAAATTCAGTGTTTGGTGTTTTAGTACGAATTTGTAGAAGTAGTTGAATGAAGTGTTGACTGAACTGTACAGGTAAAGTTTCAAGCTTGGGTACGGCAGCGATTATTGTGTTTATGTTGTTTGAGCTTGCTTGTGATGCACGTGAGCTCAACATGAAGTTGTAGAGCTTCAGTAGTTTGGTTGGTTTAACAATCATGTTACTAGTTTGCTTCTCGATATTCGTGTCTGATACTGATGATTTGTTGTCATTGGTTTTGAAATCAATGGTGTCGGTCAGATGTAGAAAAGGAGTTCTATAATGGATTGAAAGATGTCTGATTTGCCACAGTGAAAGGTTCATTAAGGCCTCTACTACTGTTATATCGGAGACCATATGTGTGTTATTTTGTACGCGCTAACACTGTTCGTCAATTCATCTGATTGTTGCTTTCGAAAGCTGCAAGGTTATGCGTTACGTGAGCGACTAAGTGATTGTTTGGAATCAGCAAGGTTGCTATTGCCCGTTTCACATCATTAATTGATTAAATATCTATTTATGCTAACCTTACAATATTCATAGACATTTTTTTAAACATTTTTTTACAATTTGAACTTCTTGCTTGACATCACACTTGCTCGGTTAATGTTTTATCCAACTGTGAGGTAGTGTTTTTAGTTCAGCATCTGCATGAATGCAAAGACGATTAGCCATATGCTGTAACTATCAACTACATGCTACAAAGAAATATGCTTTTTTATAGATCTGTAAAATGAGCTGCACGATAATTCTCAATTGGCGTATAGTTTTGATCTTTACTGTTCAAGTTCTTCTAAAAAAACTTGGATTGCTATTTTGTACATCTCACCAGAAGTTTCTTCTTGTTTTACCTTTTTTCCTCCAGGGGCTGAGGTTGCCGTACTTTGCATTACAAAATCCGGCGAAGTTCTTAACTATCAAGCATTCACCGACGAGAAAGGAATATACACCGTAGCAGAAACAATGCCCGAGAGTGATCGATGGGATGCTTGCCTTGCAAGACCCATCAGTAGTTTTAGCCAACAATGCTCCCATCTAGGAGCAAAAGCTGGCTTCAAGTTCACCTACACTCGCCCCTCTGGCTATCACCATACCATCCGCCCCTTTGTCTATCGGCCATCTAGCACTCCCACATACTGCATGTAAATTACCTCATTCTCGTCGACTGATTTATGATCTCACAGACATATAGCTCATAATCTGATACAAATATGTACAAGTATTCGCTTTGGATTGAATATGTACTGATCATATGATCCAACTTATGCGCACATTATATGCAATAGATTAAAATTTGCTACGAGAAATTAGAAATATAAATCTATTCTGATGAAAAATACTACCTATGTACATTGCTTGTAGCAAAACTCATTACTGCTATGCTAAATTTACCCAACTAAGCAACTCATCATCTCTTCATGGCTCATACTTTTTACTTCAACTTTTTCAAGCAACTCTGCCAGCTGCTTTTTACTAATCCTAATCTTCACTTGCTCCATTTTCTCTACCTTCTCCTCTTCCTCCTGATCAAACTTCAACTCTTCATGATCTGGATAACCATCAGTACCTCTTCCGAAAACCTCCACTTGCGCGTTGAAGCGGACTCTTTTGCACTTGGTTTCTGAATCTGATGATGATGCATCTGAATAACATGGAGCTGGAGCTGCCGGCGGTTCAACTTCCACAGCTGATTTCCTCTTCAAGCAGTTACCCATGATGTTAATTTTTCAGGGTTTTT
Source organism: Echeveria elegans (assembly GCA_035048345.1). Taxonomy (NCBI): domain Eukaryota; kingdom Viridiplantae; phylum Streptophyta; class Magnoliopsida; order Saxifragales; family Crassulaceae; genus Echeveria; species Echeveria elegans. Next base: position 8,679 of record JAWWMW010100183.1, read on the forward strand.
TGTGTTTCTGTTGATTCAAGGAAAATACTGAGGATGTTTTGTGTGCTACAGATTTTTGGGAAATGAGGATTTGTTTGTGGGATTTATATAATGTTTTAGGTAGCACTAAAGAGTTTGAACTTGACCGATGTTGTCTCTGTCTTATCTATTTATTTATCTAGCAGATATTATGTGTCACCAAAATCCAAAAGAATGTTAATTATGATTTTATTTTTAGTGAAATATTGCCAGCAACCATACAGTTCATCATCCAATGTTTGCAAAGGATTTGGTGGTTCGTGCTCTCCTTAATCCAAAATATTACAGTAGTAATTATTAAGACAAGCATCGACAAAAGAGAGGACACGGTATAGGGAAGAAAACACTTTAAATCAAACAAAAAAACATAGCAAACAAAAATCAAACAAAATAGAAAAAGGTGGTGTGGAAGGGATATTTCCAGGCTTAAGAGGGTTGATGAGATGTGGGTGTAAACATTGAAACCAAAAACGGATCTTCATTACTTTATTGTATGTTTTATATTTCATACTTTATTCATACATGCGCGCAATTAACTGCCCCAATTAAGACTTATCATCTTTGCCAAATACACTAATCATATACAAAGTTCTTTTTAAAATAGAAAGTATAAAATCATATCAATCATTCATTGATCTAATCCTATAACAATGAAAATGATAATTACGTCATCACAAATCGCAAAGTTTAAAAACAAATCACATCCAATCCTGATCTCGATTATATCCCATTACCAAAACCAATTCAAATATTTCTTCCTTGATTCCCGACCGGAAATCAGCTAATCGGAATTCAACTAATCGGAATACAATAGGTGTTTCTTGAAAAACATCAGTTCTGATCATCTTTCTGGGTACCTGTCTAGTAATCTCTATAAGTAAACACATTCGGAACAATCCCAAACTTCATATTATTATTCTTAAAAATCGAATGCATCTGATCGTATTTCTTGTTTGTCCTGTATTTAATGTACATAATTCATGAATCTGATGCATTTTTTATTGTACAACTTTTCATGTCCCCTATTTGAATTTTATAATTCACGAATATTACAAAGCAAATTGGCAACGCGGCTGATAAACACTTCTCAAAGCTGACACGGCTTTGGTGACGGCTAGTTTCCACCGTTTTCCCCGTCGATCAACTCAAATCTCGCGTCTTCTACGACATCAATCCAATTACAGAAACCTGAATCGTCTTCTACATCATCAATCCAGCACCAGCCAACAATCCAAAAGCAGCCAAACTAGAACCCAAAGTCACAGCGCCATTGGCGGAGATGCGGTTGGTGGAGATGAAGGAGTCTTAGTCGAAGTTGGAGCGGATGGTGGCGGAGTTGGAACAGACGAAACGGAGGGAGTCGGAGCAGCGAATTTGGGCGGTGGAGACGGATGGCGCTGCTTCGGGGCGAAGGGGTTGGAGTTTGTGCGATGGCAGATCCGATGATCAGCGCGACGAGGAAGATCAAACTACCGGAGATGCAGTTGGCGAAGACGATGGCGTACGTGTATTGTTGAAAGAGTCGATCCTTATTTGATTTCGATATGCAGCAGAGATCCGAAAAATTAGGAGCACATATATTGTTGAGAATTTTGATCGATTTTATCCCTAAATCTATATTTAATCTTTTTTATTATCATTAATTACCTAAAAAATCTATTTTTAATCTCTGATTTTAGCCTTGATTGTAACCTAATCGGCATTCATTATTTCTTAATACTTTATATAATAAACATCATTTATACCTGATCCCCTCCCATCAAATTAACAAGAAAACTTCTAATGTAGCCGACCAAAGAATGTGTCAACAGAAAATTGAAATGTCGGCTTTCGTGAGACTCAAGAATTTCTGTCACTGATTGTTGGAATCATTAACCAAATTACTCACTATTGGACCGATATTTCTTATGGTGTGATATACTTATAAGTTGATAAATGATCATTATATATTTGGAATAAGCTATGATGACACGATCAGGGGCGGAGCCAGTTGGTGTGCTATCCTGGCTCCAGTCCGACTAACTTTTTAAGTAAAACAAATGTTAGTATTAGTTGTCCTAAAACTTGTAGCTCAGTGGAAGTTGGAATCTACTTTAACCCAAAGACAGCAGGATTGACTCCCACCTTGCCCTTCTGATTTGTTTTTGTTTTATTGCAGTATGGTCAAAATTAAATAACTCTCCTTAATCTTTTAATTATAATTTCTGGTTAAGCAATTAATTCATGAAAGGAAAGTTGTTTTTATGTTTTTAGTGTTGTAAAATGATTGTTATTACTGTATTATTCACACTTCCAAATTGAAAT